>JASAND010021506.1:0-40875 GCA_030248195.1 Trissonchulus latispiculum | reverse complement strand
AATTTGCTTTTGTATTTCATGGTCGACGGTCCTTTAGATCTTGTTAATCGGCAGAATCGACTAGTTCAAGGCCAAGAGATGTATCGTAGGAAGACTATCATTGGCAAGCGAATGCAATTGGCAGCAAGAAGTTGGTTAGACGGCAAAAATGCACCTCCTTATTATGAAATGAGTCAAGGAGTAGTTATGCCACACTTTATTACGAAGCCTAAGATCGAGGATAAGTTTAGAGGACATCCAGAGGGAATTTATTGTCCAGCGGATCCCTATCAGACGTCTCAATATGGAGCGGGATCTATGCCGTATAATTCTAGAATCGAACATCATTTAATTCCGAAACGGTTAGCTTATTTTCCCGGCTTTGTTGTTGGTTAAGCAAACAAAGGCTGATATTCGTTTGAAGGATAGGCAATTTATGAGGAATCTTTTACCATTTGAAATTCCGTATCATGAACGACATAGTCGGTTTAATGCTCCTACGGGCGATAATTCTGTGGTTACTTCAAGATCAGCTTTTATGCCACCTAAAGTTCGTTTTAGACGGAATCGGTTTATTCGTAAGAGCGTTAAGAATCCTAAATTTTTGCCTAAGTATTTTGGGTTGCCAACTTTGCGAAATCATTGTTCTTTGCCAAATATGCCACTGCCAAGGCAATTGCCACCTACAAGATTATTGGGTGAGCCTACACCTTTTGGTTTTCGACGTGAACATCGACCAAAGAGCAAGGGTGCTAAGATCAGAGCACGTGAGGAGTTAATACAAGCTGAATCGGTTCGCCTGGAATATACCAATTACAGTGCTGAACCGGGGCGCATTCGTAACATCGCGCCAGAGTAAATTGGCCACTGGGTTTTCATATCATACAAACGCACAGCCTGTATGTTTAACTTCTGGCTGGTGCGCGACTACCTCACTATGTGCTGACTGTAGGTCACTACAATTAGTGTCTGTCGTGTATGGTAGTCACGGTTACGTTATACTTTTTATTTTTCCAGTTTTTCTTTTTGCAAGTTACTACTTTTTGCTACATTACTACTACTACTTTTCGTATTTTCAGTACTTTTTTTGAAAGCTAATGTGTTACTATTTTTACTAAAGCTACGTTTTGTTGTTTACCTTCTTGGAATTTATTACGGAATTATTGTACTTTTTGAAAAGCAAGCAATTCTTTTGGAAGCTATTTAGTTGTTTTGTTGTTGTTGTTGAAGCTATATGCTTAAAGAGGCTCATACATACGTTCAATACTTAAAACGCCTCATACACTACGTTTAATTTGAAGAGTTTTGATCTGAAGTTTAGCTTGCTCATATATTATGCAGTATTTAATCAGTATTCTTCTTTTGTTGGTTAACTAGTATTTTTCTTGCATTAATCTAAGGCATTCTATGCATAATCTACTTCATTTTTGTATTTTTGTTTGTTGTTTTGTGAATCTCAGTATTATGTGTGACAGCTTAGCCCATATCCTGAAAGCTGTAAAGTGTAAAACATAAAAGGCATCGAAAAGAGGCAAAAGAGGTCTATTAATGATAAACGAAAGACCGTAAAATATGTGATGCCAGCACTTAGTAGTTTAGGGTTTAGATAGAACAGCTTTATTGATTATAATCGTATTGTTTATTTTCGACGGGCAAGCTAAGCGGAAGCTATTCATGTGGTGTTATTTGGAACTTACTTAGTTTGGAATTTTTGGAAATATGTGGTTAATTTTTGTTTTTGTTTTTGTGGTTTTGTGTACAGATAGTTAGTTATTTCTTTGCTTTGTATTTTGCTATTTAGTCATAAAGTATCTAGTTGTAGTTTCTTATCTTTAATCTTTATCTTACACTTAAATTCAGCTGATTTGCCATTTCAAGGGTGTATAGTAGCTCTTATCTGTGTACATTTCTTTTCATTTTCTATCTTGAACTTAGACTTTAAAGCTCGGAGAAACATGGTATACTGAGTGTAATTATGTGTTTTGTACTTAAGTAGAATCTCATTTTTTATCTTTGGAGTGAAGCTTTAGTCATTTTGTAAAAAGATGCTCTTTGTAAATCCTTTGAACACTCTTTCCTATCTTTCTCTTTTCTATCTTTCTATCTTTTCATTTTTGCTATTAGTTTAATCTCAAACGAGGCTCAATTTTGGAAATTTTTAAGGGTATATATGTATGTCTAACCCCCTTTCTTTTTCAGCTTAACAGCTCTCTTTTGCTGCTTTCAACGGTGCTTTATTGCTCAACATCCTACCGATGAGTCCCCTGCCATAAAACTTAGTGCCTCAACCCTGTATCTGCCATTTACAAAGAAAGACTTTTGAACTTAGACTTTGAACTTAGAATTTTTGAATTTAGTCTTCTTGTAGTCTTTATATATGTACTTTAATTTTTGTCTTTAAATCTGTGTCTTTAATTTTTGCCTTATATTAATCATTTCTCTTTTCTGTCATTCCATTGTTTGTTTGTTTTGTTTAGCTAGGATCATTCTTTGTTGTGACTTTTGTTGTGATTTTCTGTATTTGTCTTAGTCTTTAATTAGTTGGTTTTCGTCAGGTTATTTGTATTGTCTTTATTGCCATTCGTGGGCACTCATTCTTTTTCGCCGGGGGATGAACGGCTTGATTGTGTTGTGAGCTTGATGAACGATTGTTTTGTGTTGTTAGCTAGTTTAGGAACTTTGAAAATTCTTATTTTCGCGCAAAGAAAATTGATTTACTTTTGCTTTTGGGTTAGGTTTGGTTTAGTTTAGGACTTTTGTGAAATTTATTCTTTGTTTTCTTCTATTGTTCTTTTTAAATTACCATTTACTTTGCTTTCTGATGTTTAAGTTAGGCCCAAGAGTTGAGTTAGGACGGAAAGCACTGTACATGGTAGTTTCTGTTCCTTCTCTATACTTTTCTGTATTTCTGTGATTTCTGAGTATTGTTTCTTATTGTTTTTCTGTATTCTTTATGTTCTATGTTAATCTTTTGAACTGTTAGCTTACAGCTATATGTTACTTTATAAATATGCAGTTTAATGCCATGTGTAAGATCCATTTAACATTGTGTTGTATGTGTTATATTAATCTTCTTTTTTGTACTGTTGTAAAGGATATTTTTGTCGTATTTAGTGGAACTTTGAATTGTTGTAAAGGTAAATGTAATACGTTATTCTTTTGAACAGCTGTATAGTTATAAGATGTAGTATTTACTCACTGTACAGTCAGTTATTAATTGCATTGTTAGGATCCTATATAACTGTATTTGTAAGTGTGCTTGGTTTTGTGTGTAACTGTGGGAATTTGTGTGATTGTTGTGGTTTTTTATTCATAGTGGCTAAAGGGTACTACTATTTTCATTTGTGGGTATCGTTACTAGACTATTTCTTTCGATTATTTCTCTTTTCTCTAATTCTCTAAGTTGAAATACTACTTCGCTTTAAAATGCTATCAATTTTGTTGTAATATTGAAGTACAATCCCCTATTTTTGGTTCTTAGCTTATACTACTGAATTATCATTAGCTACCACTTTTCTACTATCTTTCTGAAAACTTTTATTCTCTGGTAAACTACTTGGTTTACTACTTGAAGTTCTTTTTGTTATCATGGGTAATAAATGCGCCAGGACTTCTTATGGTTGCTTACTGGTCGCCCATGCTTGAAAGTACTTTTCTCTTAAATTTTACCATCTTAAAACTCTCAGCAATTATGGTAGCATCTCTCTTTTACCTTAGAAATTTTATCAGGCGCTAAAATCTTTCGCCAGGGGATAATGTTAAATACTCGCTACGCGAAGTGTATTTCACTATTCTTTCAAATGATTTCTTTATTACTACCGTGTAGAAACCTTGGTTTTGATGCTTTCGTTAATCAGCCAAATTAATCAATTAGTCAGTTGAAGTGTATCTCTTGTCGTGAGCAGTCGCCTGCGGGCATTGTATTTCTTCGCCATTATTATTATTATTACCCATTATTGGTATTCCATCTTGATTAATAAGTTCCGTAAGCCTTGTTATTAAAGTATGATGCCTCTTTACTTTTAATTAGGGCAGGTTTAGTTGTTTAGGTAGGGTCTAGTTTCTCGATTTGGGTTGCACCCTAGTTCACCTGCAATTGATCTGCCTCTCTAATTACCGGTAAATACCAGACAGTTTGCCGGTAGTTAATACAAATATCGCAAAATTTTTCGATTTCGCGAAATTCGATTTTTTCGATTTCCAGGGTGGGACCAGGGGAAATCGATAACTTCGAGTTTGCTGAAAAGAGGTATATAAGGGTTTTCGGGGTCGTAGAACACGAATCTGAAGTCCGTTTTTCGATTCAGCTTTCTCTTAGCTCAGCATAAGGTATAGATTTAAGCTTAAGATGTAGCTACACCTCTTTTCAGCAAAATCTTAGACAAAACATCTTCTATTTCCCTTGGTCCCCCCTTACAAATCGAAAAAATCGAATTTCGCGAAATAGAAAAATTGAGACATTTGCACCCAGCGTAGTCGAAAACGTACCCAAACCAAATTCTACCTCATTTGGTCAAGTTTTAAGGATTTTGAGTGGTAGGGAGGGAATCGAGATAAGACCCATGTTGTCGACTCCATCATTAGTCCCAGACACCTTTGCAAAGATGCCTACTTATTCTATTTCCTACTTGTTAAAGATTTACGTGATTACGTATTACTTCTTTTCACCTACTCTAAATTTTATTGGATGAAAGACAAGAAAAGCCATAAGCTTTTTATCTTCGATCTGACTCTGAATTGTATTTTTCAAATTCAGCTTTTCTTTTATTCAGCATGCGCTACAGTTGCAGGCTCGAGATAGAACCTAGAAGCTTAAACTGTATCAAAAACTTTTAACTTTCAGCAATATTGAAGGCAAAAATTTTCGGTTCTAACTGTAAATTAATTTGCACAGCTTGCTAAACTAATTTTGTTCTTGAAGATCGTTCAGCATTGCTGTTACTTAGTATATTAATTCAATGATTAGTCAATTCGTTAAGTTTAGGGTCGCTACGATGACTGCACAATGAATGTGTCTTCTTGTATTGTATTCATTTTCTGCAAACATTAGCAGACCAACATAACTCATTAACCATTTTACACCAGTGGCAGTAATTTATTTATGGTACACACATATTACCACAATAGAATACAAACTCATAACGGCACATGCGACAATACAATAGAATACAGCAATGCAATCGAACCAAATTAATCTGATCGCGGACTGGCCCAAGCAAGTAAGCTAAGACGAAGATCAACTCTAAGGTAACTGAATTACTGAACGGTTGTCCTTTATTACAGTATGCGATTAGCAGGAATTCAGGAGCTACACTATGTTGCACGTTTCAGTTCTCTTTAAATTTTGCCATCCCTGTCTGGAGACGGCATGGGCGTTTTCTAGTTTATCGTTGTCTTCGACTTAAGCTTGTAAACAAGCATCTTGCTGGCTTTCTTAGTAAGCTAACTAGAGGGCATGTGCTAAAGATGTAGCTTGTTAGCATTTCCGTGAACGCTAATACCATGTCCTATTATTTGTTATATACCCTCCTAACTGAGTAGGACTCTGCTGAGGAAGGGTTCATGCCAACAACAATTCTGTTTACGGGTTATCATGAATAGTCTGAAAACAAAAAAGAAGGCTGAGTTAATAATTTTTATATAGCATTATCGAAATTTATTTCCTGGTATATGTCATTGAATTTTTCAGCTAAATTTATGAGACAATAGGCAATGCGACAGGTTAATAACGACTTTTTTAAACTGATGCTGTATTCGCTTTGAGAAACGCCGAATAACAGACTGAATGCAATCAAAAACACCTACCTGTATCTTAATATGCGTAGGCTTAATAGTATCGACAGGAAAAAACTTCGTCTTCGAAGAACAAAACATTTAGTCTGCAGATAGCTATTCCTGAATGCCCGGTTTCTGTGACCGCAGAGTAAAAGATTCTAGGCAACAATTTAGTGTCCGGCAGCAGTTAAAGAGATTATGTTATTTTATGCCTGTCTCTTGGAAATCTGATTACCTAATACTGGAAGCTTTGATTTCCGGTCATGGAGACAGCTGTTAGAAGGAAACCGGGGGCCAATTACAAAGGACGCTTATGCAGTTAGCTGTGAACCTACTTACCCTGAAGCTGATGGTATGAAAGTTGAGTTAAGTTCAACACGGGTTGAACCCATTTTTCGTTTTGGCTAAATTCCTAATTTGTCTAATTACAAATATTTTAGGGTTGGCTGACCTACGTTGGTCAACCCAATGTTATCTAATTATTTTGGGATTGAGTTAGTATGCTGATCAAAGTAGCGCAAGGAGAACAAAGCAGTCGCCTACTTCTACTGTATCTAAGAGACCCTCCGGAAGCCTCAGTTTGGGTACACAGCCAGTGCTTCCAATAAGCTTTCATACTAATGGTCTGGCTAGAACTTAATAACAAAATTTATTGATATTATTAGTTTGCTGGTCCTATGTTAAATAAATATTTTCCTGTAAAAATATACTACTTGAAGATGTCTATCTAACGCTATCCTTAATCAGAATATCCAAAAGTGATTATCCTAATGTGTGAATGAAAATAAAAATCTTATAATCTGAATCTTTCGAAATTCTCCATTTCTAACAATCTTCTTAAAGTTTAGCAACTACATTTTATCATAAAAAGTTTCCATGGTATCTGAAAGGAATCCATTTCCAACAAT
Source organism: Trissonchulus latispiculum (assembly GCA_030248195.1). Lineage (NCBI taxonomy): Eukaryota > Metazoa > Nematoda > Enoplea > Enoplida > Ironidae > Trissonchulus > Trissonchulus latispiculum. Next base: position 34,213 of record JASAND010021506.1, on the reverse strand, counting down.
CTATTAAAATAGTCACTACAGTTAGTTTAATCCGAGTGGATCTGTTGCAACCTCAATTCCCAAGCAGTTTTCAACTCCGTTTCTGCAAAGCAGCCTAACATGAAGACTGCTGTTTCTGCAGGTATGCAACGCATAATTACTGCACGCTTACTAAGCTTGGTTTAGCTGACTTACACCAAACCAACCTATTTGACCATCAACCTTGTTATTTCAACCCGGATTTCAGAACACCTGTTAAGATTATGTGACCAGAATTTGTTGTCTCATGAGTGAGTTGAAGAGAGAGAGTTGACTAAAGAGAGTTGAATGGCTAAATTTTCTTCACTCAAAAGCAAAACAATATAGACAATCACTCATAATTTTCTAAAATACTGTGTAAACGTATTCTAAAATTAAGTAAATGCAAGCTCAACTATTGTGTGAAATTAGCTTTGCTTTGAAGACAAATGTTAAAAAAACAACTTTGAGAAGTGTGAAGTTATAAGTAGTGTGCAGGTGATGCCAGGGCTTGAAAGGGCCCGGTAAGCACAGGCCGGGATTTCTCTGTTGTAGCCATATTTCACCTTACAAAGTTTTGCTTTAGTCCGACCCAGCCGGCCTGATTGAAAACCAAACTTGTACGGCCTCACTCAAATCGTCGAACAGATCTCACTCTACTTGAAAGCGCTGCAAGAGAATTAAAGCTGAGTAAAAGCGTAAAAGTAAAACAATATGTCCATTCTCAAAGATTTACCAAAAATTTCCTAATCAAAAAACTAAAAATTGATTGCTTTTGTGCTAGAACAGATCCGATTAGAATTGAAGAACTTTTCATTTCACGGGAAAACTGCCCTTTCCTTCATTCGTGGCCAATTCTAAGTAAAATTTCATCTCACGATAACCAATTGAGTGATTAAACTGGATCTAAATCTACTGCATTAACTTTTAAGGAAAATATCAAAACTTTTGAAAATAATGCAAACACGTTCGTGAAATTGTCAGCTACTTTCGGTATAGGGCTTTATACCAAATTATTTGCGCATACCGATATATTTATCGTGTACCGATATATTTTCGTGTACAGTATAACAAAAACATTAAAATGCATATTTACCTGAGTTATTTTCTGTTTCAGATGTATCAATAATTAAATTATCTTAATGTTAGTTAAATTGGCATATAGTATCATCATATGGATAATCAGCGTATGTGGACTGGGAGCTTATTCTCTGATTGTGTATTTAATTCTGTGGGCTCGTCATGCCAAACTGGGCCTTCAAAATTTCTTCTATATTCTAATCCTGTCCCTGTCTATTCCAGATATGCTCACATTGTTGATAAATCTTTCGTTTGCTAATATTTCTGTGTGGTTCCCTGAATCCAGTGTCCTACGACAGTTGGAATCCAAGGTATGTAATTTAACATTTAACATTGAAAAGCATCACTGGCTGTGCACTTTGCTTTCACTAGATTTAACTCCAGTTTAGAATAGAATCTGACATCTATGCGAAATATCTTAAAACTGCAAAAAAGGCGACCCTGAAAGCGACAATGGTATGTATTGGCTTGTTGTTGGACTTCAATCTTCAAAATTTTTACATGAGCTTTTTTCTGGGATAGCAATTGTAAGACAAGAGATAAGTTAATAGATAAGAGGTGGTGGACACTACTTTATTTGTATGTTCTGTTATCTCACCAAGATTTATGGTCTATATACTATAGCCCTACCCACAAGCAAATAACCAACACTGGTTCAAAATCAACGGGGCTGGAGCCAGACCGTTGGAAAATTGCGGGAGCCCGGCTTCGTTACACGCATTGGTGCAACCCGTTTCCTATCCTAATATAATAAAACAATAAGGCATGAAGATTCACTGAATAAGACTTACTGAATTTAATGTACCCTAAATAAAATGCTCCTCTAAGAACAATAAATGAACTACAGTGTCAGCGCACAAATACTAATTCAACACCTGACTATTAGTTCCTTGCTAATCCTCGATCATCATCCACATCCACTCACTAGTAAGGAAAAGTATCAATGTTTGCTTGGTCAAACACCACTACTACTAAATCGCATTTAATACTATCATGTACTTATGGTAGGTCCCGAAACAACATCCATTGTTAATAGAAATGCCAGACGTAGTTAGGTATGATAATTTAGCCTATAAGACTTGATTCTTCCAATGTTTAGCAATTTGTAATGTTAGTGTTACCACTGTAGAAAATTGTAATAGCAGAAAAGGAAACATGTATTGAATCAGCACTTAAATTCATACTTAAAACTTGCATATAAGCGTATTGGATCAGACAGCTGTCATTTTTGCAAGAATACGAGTACATATTTTTAACAACCACTGAACTAGTCACCACTGAGCTCTATGAAATAGTATAGGTTTTAAATTGACCTTGAAAAATACGCTCCATTGCTTTGTTGTTGTTGTTATATATAACTTGTAACTGTTTACATAATGAGACAAAAAGTTGATGCAAAAAACAAACAAGCTTCGAAAGCAGCATATTTTCATGTCAGTGTTTCAGGTTGGGTTTGGAGCACTGAGCAGCTGGTTTGTGCTAATTTCTCTTATCTGCGTTATGGGCCATAATCGCTATAAAGCAGTGGTAATTGCCGGCGGCAATTCTACTATTTGCAGCAGGTTTAACGTTTGTTTGGGCATAGCCGCTTCATATATCTACGGCTTACTCCAGACATCGTTTTTGTATTACTGTGACTGCCCCTATGTTTTCAGGGGATATCATTGGGGTTTTCAATGTAATCCACCTAATAGCACGTGTGCAGTGGTTTCTGTGAACTTTGCTAAAGCAGTGTCTGTTACTCAAGTTTTGTTCATTGTTACAGTTCACGTTCTTGCAGTTGTGGGATTTAGACGGAGAGTAAAAAGAAAGCTAACACTTTCCAGGAGGCGGTCTTTAGATACTCGAAAAGAAACAATTTTGGCTGTTCAGTTAGGACTTATAAGTTCTGTTCTGATTGTGTATGTAGTCACATTTATCAGTGTTCCACTGCTAGTAGACAATGGACTAATCGATGCTGTGTTGGGAGGCATTGTTGTTAATACCGTATCCATGATAAACAGTTCTATAAATCCATTTTTGTATGTAACCTTTGGCAGTGAGCTTAAACAAGTTGCCAAGGAAAGGTTGTCAGTGTCGAAGGCTCATCAGAGAGGCACAGTTCTCGAAACTGAGCAGTGTGTTGCTACAATTGCATTTCCATCTGCTTCTTTACCAGAACCGTCATTGCACTTTGATGAAGAACATGACGTGTTTTTGTAACATCGAGAAAATTAAAATACTGAGTTATTTCTAAAATTTTATTGTATACGGCTGAGTTTTGGTTAACTGATAGAGCTTCTGTCGCAGCTGGGTGGGTTAATGGCGAGTAGCAGAAAATATGAATGTGTAACAGTAACTCTTTAACCCAAACATGCACTTACTGGTCACTTCCATACTTTCTTTTTTTTCTTTCTAGTAATATTTGCCAGGGCAAATCACAATCTGTTAAACTACCTCCCAGCAATAGCTACTAAATTTTGTCGCAATAGAAAAAGGATCAACCTTTAAAGCCATTGTCAGAATGGTACATAGCATTAACAGTAAAAGAAGAGTAGTAGTCTGCAGACTAGAAAACCTCGTCCGTCGCCAACGAGACTTGAAATGAAGCACGAACGCCATCACATCAAACATTTTCACTCTTCGGTGAGACACAGAACAATGTTCCTTCTGAACAGGCCCGTTCCTTCTGAGCAGATAAAACAGAACTCATGAACTCAGTTGTGTCCTTATCTTGAGCTAATAATGTCTTAAAATACGGCTCAGTTCCCTCTAGTCCAAACTACAAGTTCGCTTACCGCTTTAATTCTGGAGTTTAAAATTTGCTTCACAGGTTTGAAGGTTTGAAGCAGGTTTGAAGCAAGACGTTGCTGTGGACCGCACGAACAGCATAATGGCAACAGACTAAAAGTAGTTTCCCGTTAAGAATTGACCTTAGTGTTTTGCTAATCCGCTGCTACTATTAAACTAATTTGGTGCATGACCAAGGATGAGGAGACTTGTTAGTGTGAATGTAGAGTTTTGTTGAGAAGTTACTTCAGCACACTCTGTTGACAACCTTGCTGTTGTCATTAATGTTCGCATTCTTTAGTTGTAACTGATGCTATTGGTTTATTATTGTGTTCACTTATTGTTGTCATCTATTGTTTTGTTGTTGTTGTAATACTGTTATAACTTATAAGCGTATTAAAGATGCGTTGAATTATATTCGTTGTCGAAACTCACAACATAGACGAAAAATGTATGTTTTGTTGTTGGTAGCATATCTAACAAGTGGCTAAGTATGTTAACATAAGACACCAAATATAAATACATCTTATCCGTGTGTTGGCGTAGTTACCTAAGCCTAAGGCTGCATATTATGGTTGTTCCAAGAGTGCATAAACCAGTACCCGAACACAATTCCAAATCCAAATTCTGAAATGCGTTTGCATGAAGTTTAGAAATTAAATGAGTATTATGGAGAAAGGGCTTAATATTGGTGTTCATGAAAAATCAATGTCCCGTATTTTTGGCATTTTGTTGTGACTAACAAGTGTGTATAGATAGGCTCAGTTAAAAACTAACGTTGCGTCATTTAAGCCTCTTCTTCTCAAGGCTTGTCGAGGAAATCGGCTAAAAATGACCAGTTTTGCATTTTTGTCTGCCTTTTTTCACTGAGAGCACCTACAGAGCTGGGAATGCCACCAATCGATAGAGAATTGATTTGCCTTTATTTTAAATGTAATGTTGAAGGGTCCCCGATGCACCCAGAAAAAGTTAAGTGCCGTCAAAGTAGGAATTTTTGCAAAACTTTCATTGCACAAGGTAAACTAATTGATTTCTAGGTGCAAGAGTTGGTTCTGAGACGGAATCCACTGGACGTTAATTTAATCTGCTTAATCTCTCCTATCGCCTGTTAAAACTGCTTTGCCGCCTGACGAATTGCAGCCGATACTGGAATGCTCCACGAATTGCCTTCTGAGACTTCATTTCCTTAGCTATTTTTGAATTACTACTCCACGTTGTACGGGAGTGTCGAGGAAAAAAGAAGCACGTGATGAGAGCTGGTTCGTGCAACCAGAATCTGCTCGATGGAAACACCAAGAATTACCACTGCCAAATAGCAGCCGCGGGCGTGAACGGGTTAAACAAATATTGTTAATGCCTATTAATAACTTAATAATCCAAAGAAATGACACACTCTTCATTAAGCGTCCATATTTGCAATGAAAAATGCATTTAATATTTAATTTGCATATAAATATCTATTTTGAGTTCAAAAGCTTCCGGCTGATCATCAGAGATTTGATAGAATTTGCTTGCTTTCCTAGTTTTGCAAAAAAATTGAAAAATCTGCAGTGTACAGCTCCTTGTTAAAAGATTAAGCAAATGCATATAAAATATTTGCAAAAATTGTTGTAAAACACTTCACCCTTTGCGCATGCATTGTCAGAACAAGCAAGATTGTGGGCAAAAGTTTAAATGTGGTCTGAGTAACATTTAGGTAAACTGTAGGGCTGCTGCGCAGAAAATTTAATTGAATATTGAGATCAATTTCAGTTGAATCGATTGATTCCTTACGTTATAAGGGATTTCTGAATTTTGATACAATAAATTCTAAATGAATTTACTTCAGTCGTTATTATGGAATACGAGTAATTGTCTGCAAAAGCCCGATTTGGTGTCAACTTTGAAAGACTGCTAGCAGTTGAAGCTTATAACCGGTTGTTTATTTCCAATACAGTCTTAATCTGGTGGAAAATTGAAAGTGATTATTTACTTAATGAGTCATCGTTTGCAGTAAATTCGAAAATGAAATACTACGTGTAAATCATGCTCTTACTATCTTAAAGCATTAGGTACGTGTATTTATGTCAGAGATATGTTTTTGCATGGAAATGTATGGAAAGCCAATTAGCTGAGCAAACATAAGAGACCTGCTGCGCTGAGGCGCAGCCGGAATAAACAAAACAAGTTCATATCATTATGACGCCTTGATAATCAATTAATATATAGTGCCTATAGTGCAATACCTTGGAGCTGCAGCGCAATAGGGATACAATAATAACAATACAATACCAAAATAAGCAAACATACGACTAAGTCTGTTTCATAATGGACTGACCCCGTGAACAGCTAATAGACTAACACCGCTTGTGTACACTCCTAAAAGTGTACTAACCTCATTTGGAATTCATATTTCAGCGACAATTGTTATATACGTAACCATAGCGAAAAAGTTCCTGGCACATAGACTAAAGCCCAGCTAATGAGCAATGACACTATAAAATATTAATGCTCATAACTTCATTACTCAAAGCTTCTTCCTTGTCAGCTGATTCAGCCAAATCTTCAAAACTTTTAGGACAGCTCCTAACTATTGGTGATTCAGAAACGTCGAACAAATAGGCTGCGATTATAGATCTGTCTGCATGTGTAAGCTTAATAGGAACCTGCACTGAGAAGTCTTTGAAATAGAAAAGAATTCATTTGCAGTCGATTGTATTCCCGATAATCGTTTTTTCCTGACCTGACTTACGTCTCATATTATAATGTTCACTTGTCTTCACAGTTTACACTAAGGGGTACAGTTTCATTTCATGATTACGGCATGTATGACAGATATCTAAGGATTGGCATGCACTTTTTGTACTTGCGCAAGGTAGCGCCAGTACTCCAATGCCTGGACACTGAGCTTTGTGACTACTAAGATAATTGCTATAGTACGCAGACACAAGTAATGCCATACAGTACTTCTCACCTCATGTTCAAACTCTGACTAGACACTGATGTTGAGTCAGGCCTGGCCTCAAAAGTATGGCGAATTTAGGGGTTCTGTGAGTATGCGATGAGTAAACAGTTTTGATTTCTACTGCCCAAATGACCAACTGAAACGAGATGGGAGGCAATGCACTATGAATTACAATAAACCATCGGGGAACAAAACCACGGACAGAGCAGATCACAGTCAGGCGATCAACCACTACACCGCGAAGCCAGAAGAGAAGAGCACGTAACGTTTATAGTTTTGTGCTCTCTAAACACCTCACGTTTAGCTACAAGAGGCCCACAAAAAACGAACGCAAAAGACTTTAGACAGAAGCAAACCTTAACTCTTTACTTGTACGACTTAACAAATCTGCTGCAACAAATAAATACTTGCCATTCTGTTTTTTCAGTTGAATAAATAATCTGCAATTCTCTATTGATTTTCTACGAGACACACTACAAGCACCTGTATTTACAAAAATGTACGCATATTATAGATTGGTTTTGCCGCTTTGTGGAGCTGGTTCGTGCTGATTTCTCTTATATGTGTGATGAGTTTTAATCGGTACAAAGCAGTAGCAATCATCGATAACAATTCTATCAGTTGCAAAATTTTCAACATTCGGGCAGGAATAGGCTGCTCATATATCTACGGCTGTCTACAGGCATCATTTTTGTATTAGCAGTATCTATAGTCCAGGTAGTGTTCATTGTGACAGTTCATGTTCTTGCAGTTGTGGGATTCAGGCTGCATATAAAAAGTAATACCTCTCTTTTTAGCAGGCGGTCTTCAGACACTCGAAAAGAGACAATATTATCAGTTCAACTGGGACTTATTAGTTCTGTTCTGATTGTGTATGTAGTCACATTTATCACTGTTCCCGTGTTAGTAGACCGTGAAAAGATTAGTGCTGTTTTTGGAGGCGTTATTGTTAATATTATATCGATGATAAACAGCTCTGTAAATCCATTCCTTTATGTAACTTTTGGCAGTGAGTTGAAAACAGTCGCAAAGGAAAAACTGTCAGTTTCTAGGGCTAACCAGAGATGCGCAATTAGTCAGACTGAGCAAATGGTTGCTACAATAGCAATTCCGTCTGCATCTTCGACACAACAATCACTGTACTTTGACGAAGAGCATGACGTGTTTTTGTAATCTCGCGGGAAATAAAAAATGAGATAAACTGTTTGAATTTGTTTTGTTCAAACCTCTGTCACCTTCTCCGCAACATTTGTTACTCTACAGTTGTAGCTGACAATTTAAACCAAACATGCAACTGTTAGGTATTGTTAAAAGTAACCTTGCTGCAGTTATGCTAATGGTAGTTGAGCTTTGTTGCCTGTGTCGTTCAGATATACCCCCTATCAAATATACCCCTATGGTGCGTTTTCACAAAAGCAGCTGTGATCTTGACAATTTTAACTATTATGATTCGTCCTATAATGACGTAAATTTAGTAGAAATGATAAACATGGTAAAAAGCTATGGTAAAGGGTCTGGCTTAGCATCGGAATTTAACAGAAGGTTTCTTAATCTGAAACAAGATCCATGAAGTTGCATAGTTTCAAAGCTCGTCAATAAGTGCATTTAGTACTGTAAAATTATTCGAAATTGTTGAACTGGTTACGTATCACTGGAAGACATTGACCATAACATATGTACTTATAACTTTCAAAATTCAAATTGATTATAATGATGGTATTTGTTCGTGATATGTGACACGGGGTTTTTGCTAAAGATTTGAAAGTCCCCTATGTTGACTCTGTAATTACTAGTTACCACTGCCATCATTTCATGTTATCAGATATTAACTGAAACATGATGGCAAGAGGAATCCAATGCTTTTGAAAAGAAGCAAATCACCTATATAAGTTCGCGAAACTCAGTCTAAAATTTTGCTTGAAAGCTTTGTTAGCAAAAGGGTGAAAAATTCTGGTCAATGTTCTGCGTAGTTAAAGCCAATACTATCGTAATATTCTTAACTGTCGTGTACCTTAATAGTGGTGTCGCCGATATCTTCAATTGCAAATGACGGTAAAATTAAGATACAGATAAGTTTGAAGGTATTCGCTCGGTTAAATATACTCTTTTATATGTTAATGAATTTATGTAACTAATTAATGTATGTACATACGTATGTGTGTATGATACTATATTTTATGTATCGATATCTGTTCTTGTCTAGACTAACTCCCAGCACTTAAAGCAGCTTAAGCGCTTTAAACCTTGAGGAATCGAACAAATTTGAGATGGTTATTTTCTAACCGTAGAGTGCAAATATCCGAAAGGTTTCCATTTCGTGCAAAATAGTAAACACTACGTGAATGTGAACGGTTCAACGGTTTACACATGGTGAATCTTCCCCAGCCCAGGTATTCAAGTACACTGGATCATCAAAAAATACTTTTATGATATTTGCATTTTGAACCTGCCCAAATCTTCTGCTTTAGCCAGCCGCTTTATCATTTTCGGGTTGAATCTGTTGCTGTTGTTATTGTTCCTGTTGTTGCCCTGATGTTGTTCATGTTCCTGCACTTTATCTGTTGTAACTAAGTGTTGATGATAACTGTTATGTTTACTATTTATTGTTATTCTTGCTTGGTTGTTGTGCTCTAGCCGCGTAATAAATGAAGGTGAAGATTAGATTTATATAGACAGTTGCAAGCTCTCTCTTATCAGAGCAAAAACTATGCTCTGCTCGCTAACGGCCCAGCCCCCCCCCCCCGCAAATCAGACCCTAGTGACCCCCCCCCCCCCCCGCAAATCAGTACCTAGTCGAAGCGGGTGTACGCTCACTCGCTCTATGTTTATGTGCTTAAGCTCGAAAACACAAGCAGTGCGTGCGCGAATTTTGTGCCCGCTTCGAGCTTTAGGACACAAACATAGCGCACGAAATTCTTTGAAGTGATGTGTCTAATTTGCGGGGGGGTGTGGGCCGTTAGCGAGCGAGCATAGTTTTTGCTCTGATAACATAGAGTGTGCCCAGTGGCACACTCTTAGATTATGTTCTCTTGCTTTTATGTAACAGCTGCTTCAAGTGTTAAATGTCAGTGTTTTATTTTAAGACCGAAATTAGCATTATAATCTAGTCTCCTTGTTTGTGATGTAGGTGAGGAGTCAGACTGGATCAGTCATTGATCCCCATTGAACTTTTCTTCAATTCATTCAATTTCTAATTTCACACAAACACAAGAGTCTTAACTCTGCTTAATGGAAGAAGAACATGAAATGTGGTGGTTTACTCTTCTTTCTATATACAATCAAATTGTTGGCTCAGGCGACACCGCAGATCTTTGTTTGTGGACAAGCAAGTGCTGGTCTCGTCGATTTCATTATTGTGATGGCCATGTTTCTGGATGGTTTCTTTTATTATCTTTTTATTTTTTGTTAACATTGGCAGTTCTATGTTGGAAATGCTACGTTTTGCTTGCAGTTCTGCTTCGAGAGATGTCTCAGGCGCAGTTTTCCGCATCGTTTAGACAGGTTTATTCCGTTGTTGCATTTGGCCTTCAACTAAGACCATGCCGATGTTAATGCATTAGCTAAAAGTTTATCTTCTTACATGTGCCGGGGCAAGTGGACCATCGTACTGTGGCTTAGTCTACAGATATATATATATATATATATATATATATATATATATATATATATATATATATATATATATATATATATATATATATATATATATATATATATATATATATATATATATATATATATATATATACATATATGAGTGGATTTCTGAGTGGTTCAGATCTGGAGTCGTTGTTAGCGGACAACCTTGAAAAATAGATTTTCTTCCTTCTATGCCAGTTGATTAGGATTAGTATGCCTAGTAAAACCTACAAATATCAGCTTGTTTTGATGAGTGGTTAATGAGTAAGGTCCATTTTTGTGATTTTGCCACGACAACTAAATGGCCAATTTTACTTCTTGACTTTGTTCCACTGTATTGAAAGACATAGACGTAGTACGGTGCTACTTTCGGTCTTCAAATGGTTCATGGAGCTCTAGTATGGCTATGCAAAAGGCGTTCTTCTTCAGCTGTCATGTAGTCTCCGAAAACTGCAGCTTTAAGATTACTGACCCCACCAGTCGAGAGTAGTGGAAGTAAGTTTATTCGAGGAGAGCTTATCACTGCGAGGCGGGACGCAATTTTTTAATATATCATTTTTAGGATTATAATAAACCTGGCCAAAAATGAGCCAAATCCCAGACCCAGGTTTGAGATATGGCTCTTCAAAGTTCGAAAAATCGCCGATTTTGGGCCAAAACAGCGATTAAGTCAAGTTTGGGCCTCCATAGCCGACTACTGTGAAAGGATATAGAGCTAATATTTTCAGCACATAAACTAGGTACCATAGACAGTGTTTTAGACCAATTTCAGCAAAATCTGAGAAATTTTATTTTTTTCGATTTTTGAACACCCAAAATGCGACCCAATGTTAATATTTCGCAATGTTATCATTTGTCAACTGAGCTTGCAGATTTGGCAAAATAATCTTGCTAAATTTGAAATATAGCAGTTTGAGATTGCCAAATGTTGATTTTGCTGTGAAGAGTTGAAATAAAAAAGGTAAAATAAAAAAATTATAAAAAGGTTTGAAATGGTTTGAATGTGACAAACTAATCTAATCTAATGTAGTCTAATAATAAAAGCCATAATTAATCGTAATCCTTGTTAATGGTAATTTACAAAGGCTTCGTTGTCTTGCCCTTACAAATGATATGTACACGTCTTTTGTTTTTTCTTTGATGCTGATTTCAGTCAAAATTTAAGAATTTAGCGATGCAGTTTCCATAATTGCATTAAAGTCTTGAAACTCAGGATTGTGGTCTTGTCTCCATTTTCAAGAAATTTCTCAGCTTCTGGAGGGCTCCGCCCCCAGATCCCCGTTACTCATATCCAATACTATTTTCAGGATTCATTAGTTTTGGAACTGCATTCATGTTTTAGTTATGCTCGTTAGCCTACTTTACATACTTACTCCTTACTATATGATATTAATTTAACGCACATTTATGTACTTTATATTTAATAATTTAACTAAGACTGTGGCATCCAAGCCTCATAATATCGTGTCAATAATTTCGAAAACTTGTGTTAAATACATTAAATGAAGCAGATACCAAATTAATTTTTAGCATTTCCATTACGGATTTTTCTGTAATTGCAAAAAATCTACTACTACTGTGACCCTCTTCCCCCAGACCCCCTCCCACGGTCGTTTCAATTAGATGCACCAAGAGTATATAATACCAAGAGTGGGAAGCTTGGCTCTTCCTAATGAAAATGGCCTGGGAGGTGCTCGGCACATTAAGGCCGAAATCTCGGAGGGGGGGGGGTCCCCCCACTTACCATTGTTCAGCATGTGTTTATATGCGTTTGACCTAAAACGCATCTGATTGGCTAATCGCCTACCTTATGTCAAATTTACGTGTATAAGTGGACCCCCCGAGATCTCAGGGGGGGGGGGTCCCACTTAGACTTGTTAAGCGTGTGTTTGTATGCAGTCGCACTGAAATGCACTGATGAGGATTACGGTAGCTAAGTAGCCAATCAAATACATTTCAGTTCAATCGCATATAAACACAGGCTTAACAACGCTAAGCGGGAACCCCCCCCCCTCCTGAGATCTCGGGGGGGGGGGGGTCCACTTAGGCACGTAAATTTGACATAAGGTAGGCGATTAGCCAATCAGATGCGTTTTAGTTCAAACGCATATAAGCACATGCTGAACAATGGTAAGTGGGGGGACCCCCCCTCCGAGATTTCGGCCTTGATGTGCCGAGCATCTAGCAGGCCATTTCCATTAGGAAGGGCTACGCTTCCCACTCTTGGTATTATATACTCTTGGATGTACTTACAAGGACACTTGTGTTTGTTCGTTAACTGCTGCTCAAACACACTATAAACGCTAACGCAAATACTCTTTCATACAATTAACTCATGTTGTTATGTAGAAATTAATTAACTACATTTTCATGAATAAAACTATTTCTGCTCGTGATATGCAAAAACAATAATTTTAAACTGGACGCAAAATTTCGTAATGGGAAGCAACTAAAACCTAGCGGGGCGGAAAGCTGACGCAAATAGCAAAACCAAAATACCCTGTAATTGGTACTCAAACATTATTCTTTATTCTTTTTGTCTTCAAATTCTCTCCTTAATACTATGACTGCTGTCATAATAAACAATAATTACTTTTAATTCAACTGTACATGAAACTATTTCACTGTTCATAGTATCAATAAGGTTCAAAAACCAATAGTCTTTCACCATTTATGTAGGCATTATAAATGGTAGTGGCAATCTATAGTTAATATCAGTAATCACCATATTGATAAAGCGATAAAACAATTAATCTTTTGATCAAACCGATTACATTCTGCCGTTGGTCTTAGGACAACAGTCCAAAAGTAAATCGGATTTCTCAGAGAGATAAAGCGACCACAATGACAACTCACAGGCGATATGGATTCAGTTGGCACGACAGCAAATTAATTCTAATTAATTGATTAATTAATTAATTAATTAATTAATTAGTTAGTTAATGTTTCAAGCAAATGCAGAAAGTTCCGTAAATAATCGCCACATTCCAGTCAGATTGATAGAATTCGCAAATCAGTGAGCAAACAGGTTTCCAGCCAATTCGAAACTCAAAAATCACCCACTCTTCGTTTCCGGACAACTCCGAATTTTCAATCACGAATTCGAAACCCCGGTTTCTCTCAGCCGACTTCCCGGAAAACCACCTTCCTACCACCCGGTCGGGCATGGTGAACCGGCCGATAGATGGCCCGATTCATGCCACCATCGTCCCGTTTTCGCTGGCCGGGCGGGGTGCTGCCACAGCACAGAAAATGCCACAGTCGGTGCCGCAACTTCGGTTCCAGAATCAGACGAACCGCAAAGTTCGATGCGGAATTGAACATGACCAGATAGTTGCTGCACTCCACCAAGTAGACAAAGAGTGGCTGCGAAAAATCTGTTTGCAGCACCACCTCCAACAAGTCGTTGATGGTGGGCAGAGTGTAGCAGCACAGGAATTTGACCAAAACCGTCAGCAGGATTCGATTAAACACCGTATCCAGCCGGCGGACCGCCGTACGGTTGGTTGTAAACCGACTGGCCCAGGACACTTTTCGACTCCCAGTCATCGGGGAGCCACTGGAGCCGCTGACCAGACCGCTTCGCGAATTCCGAGCCTTTTCTTCGGCAAGCTTCTGGCGATGCAGGAGCAGGGCTTTTCGCATACTGTAGCTCATCTGTGCTGTCATTATGGTCATGGCCAGAAAGGGTGCGGCTGTGACCAACAAAATCCCGCCCACAACCCGGTAGATGGTAAAATAGGTCTGATTTAGCAGGAGGTCAGCTCGCTGTACGAACTGTACCGTACCCTGGGGTAGGGGACAGTGAACTACAGTCGATTCGAAAAATCGCGGCGATGCAAAAATGCAGGCTGCAATGCTGACAGCAATTAGGGCAATTCGTTCCCGTTTGGGATCGTGAATTCGTTTGTAGAAAAATGGGTGACAGATGGCAATGTACCGTTCCACGGTCATAATAAAATGAATCCAAATACAGCCGGTCATGGCCACATTGATGAAAACGTACAGATAGGATGCCAGAACGGCCCAGGTACCTCGCATCGGGATTGTACCACGAAATACCATCGACGGGAGGCAAAACATGAGCCAGGAACAGAACAGTAGCATATTGTCCCATAGGGTAAGGGTTACCAGGTAGTAGTTTATCCGGGACGAAACGTACCGGGTATAGAAGAGGAGCAATAGGATACTGTTTCCTGTTATGCCTACAGTACAGGTCAGACTGCCTACCAGTCCGATTAGGCCGAATCGGAAGCTGGCCTCGGCTCGCGGTTTTGGGTCCTGACTGAAGTTAAGTAACAGTGAACAAGTTGAGTTCATGTTGCAATAATTCCAGGAATTAATGCTCCAATAGAGTAGACCTCTTTGTGCTTGTATATCTGGGAATAATTCTGAAACTAGAAAAACTATATATTAATGTAGTGTACCACTTTTTTTAGCCATCATGTCAGATGCACATCTGCAGGTTTAGCTTTAAGCTAACTCAGCAAATTGTCGAAGCTGACCAGTTTGCCTAAAGCTAACCAGACGAATTGAGATTATGGTTAAATCAGCAGGGGTAAGAGCTAACATCTGGGATAATTTGGATAAAAAAACTAGAAAACGTTCGAGTGTTGGTTAGGAGAGCTTTGCAACTTCACATTTTGTCGCAAGTTTCCACATTAATGACTAATAATATTGTAGCAAAATATTAATTACAATATTAATGTCATTAATAGTAATAGCAATGTAAAGTTTATAGTAAAGCAAAAACAATGTAACAACTACAATATAATTTTAAGTTTAACTCTTTTGGCCCTGTGCACGAGAAAGTTGATTTTTACTCAGCTTGTTCAGCTCACTGCAAAAAACGTTGTTAGGCAGATTGCACACTTTGGTATCGGCATTGTAACGTTTCCAGTTACATAGAACAGTCGTTACCATACTTATGCTTGGGGGGGGGTGGGGGCGTTCACCCCCTCCAGACCAGGACCTCACCCCCCAGAGAGGTCCCTCCCGCCCAGGATCCGGATTTTTCCGTTTTTTTTGGGCAAAAAACGGAAAAATCTGGTTGTCCGGCGACCTTCTGCCTGCGGCTCACCCCCCCTAAACTTTCCTTCCTGCACATGTTTGGTCGTTACAATGATACCAGATATGTCTAAGGGCAAAATTCCGTGCCTGATAGGCCATGCTAATTGAGGCTTGTTCGGGTAAAGGTAAGGGTGACCCCTGGAAGATATCTCCATCGCTGCTTCAGGGACAAGGTGTCTTCATCCTGATTTTGCGGGCGCGTGTTTGAAATCTATTGATCTGACACGATCAACATAATGCATCTCAGCTGCATCAAAAAATACCCGTTGAATGCCGCTAGCAAAATGAAAACTCCTCCACATCTCGGGGATAATCCGTCGTTAACAACGGCAAGTGGTATCCCCGCATTTCGGCTTCAATGTGCCCTTTCAGCAGCACAGGTCCCATTTTTCCGACCTAATACGGGACAAAAATTTACATTATAAACTCTTGGTGAAAATAACGCAAACCTTAGACTAAGATTTTACTTCATTCTGTTTACATCTAGTTGTTCACAGCGGCTGAACTCAGAAAATAAGGAAATACTGAATTGGAAAGATCCAGTCAAAAGGGACAGTTACAGGCTTAATGCTGCATATCTTATGCAATATCCAGACAGCGAATGCTAATAAAATGTGACTGTAATAAATTTTAATATCCAGCTTTTACCAGATCCCTGCTCTCATCTCATCTTTATCCTCCAGGGGTCTTCCGAGAATAACTGAGTTAATTACACTGGCTCAAGACTTGGCTGGAAAATCAAAGCTGAAGACAGTAAACTGAAGTTATAGCACAAAGTTACAGTGGAACAAAAATAGACTTGATTGCAGGAATCTAATATAAATATGGAATATAATGAATATAAAAACTGCAGAAAACTGTATCTTAAGCGAACCGGGGGTCTTGTCTCGATGACCTCCCACCGCTCAAAATCTTTAAAACTTGACCACATGTACTAAAATATGGCATGGGTTCGACCACGCTGAGCTGAAATATAGCAAAAGTTTTCGATTCGATTTAATTCTGAGCGAAACTAAAGGAAACCGGAAAATTTTTGTCTCAGGTTTTGCTGAAAAGTTGTATATATATGAGGGTTTCCCTGGTCGTACAACATTAATCTGAAGTCCGTTTTTTGATTCAGCTTTTCGATAACTCAGTATAAGCAAAAGATATAAGCTTAAGATGTAAGCTTTTGTTGAGCTAACGAAAAGTTGAATCGAAAAACGTACTTCAGATTCTTGTTCTATTACCCCGAAAACCTTCCGAAAAATCTGAAACAAAGTTTCATTTTGTCACCCCCTTGAGATTCGAAAAAATTCGAAACATTTTGCAATATTTGAGCACAGCGTGGTCGATACCATACCCATACCAAACTTATGCTCATTTGGTCAAGTTTAAAGGATTTTGAGCAGTGGTTGAAATCGATATAAAGCACCGATATAAATCGATACACTGTAGTACCCACTAAACATATGCTTATATGTTCATTGTTTTCAGTTGTTTTTTGCTTCCAAAGCTGCATGAAAACGCAATCCTTTCAAAGACGCAATTTTACTTTCTGCAAGCTGAAAGCGATTAGCTTTCGACGTAAGAAAAACTCACAAATTTCGCAGAAGTTGAAAATCTTTGAAAATTACCAGTATTTACCAATTTACCGATTTTACTATTACTATTCAACGGCTTCTAAAGGTTTATCTAGTGCACCAGCTGAAGCATTTTAGAAGGTTTTATTGAATTTCCTATCGACTTTACGTCAATACACGTTTCAGGGAGACTTATTGTCACAAAGTTTGTCCAATGACTAACTCTCACAAAAGGATCCACCCAATCGGCGAAGAACGGCACATTGAAGATGTTGGTCAGAAAAAAGACCCTTATATAGGCATAGTGCTTCTACTAGTGGAGCTTGCTAATCAAGAAGACCGAGGGAAAGCTCAAGACAGGAACCTTGGGAACCGCGTGCTCTTGACACCGGGGGCCAATGTTATCAACGCACAAAACCGGGGTTAACCCGGATTAATTAATTAATTAATTAATTAATTCATGTGCTAAAGATGGCCGAGTAAGCCCGGGTTAACTCGGGGCCTTTTCAAGAAAGGGTAGAGTAGAGTTAAAATTAACTCGATCCTTTTCAAGAAAGAGATAAAAGAGTTTTAATAAAATTTTAACCCTGCGAGTTGAGAGAGTTAAAAATATTAACTCCTCATGGATTCATGAAAAGAGTTAAAATTAACCCGCTTTAACTCTGTCCTTTTCAAGAATCGCGTGCAGAGTTAAAACTGTGGAGTTAAATTTAAGTCTACTCTTTCCACGAAAGGGTTAAATTTAACTTTGTTTAACTCTTTCTGAGCATTTTCTATTTAAATTTAACCTCAGGCAAAACACGCAGGTTAAGCAGGGTTAAAATTAACTCTTTTCATAAAACCATGGGGTTAATTTTAACTCTGTCATTTTTAACTCATTTTAACTCTATAGCTTTTAACCCTGCCTGGTTAAAGAGAATTAAAACGTGCAGAGTTAAAATTAATTCTGTGCTTTCATGAAAGAGTTAATTTTAACTCTACTCTACTCCACTCTACTCTACTCTACCGTACCTTTTCTTGAAAAGGCCCCCGGATTAAATTCATGTTCTAAAGATAGCCGAGTAAACCCGGGTTAACAACTTGACCCGGGTTTAGCCGTTGATAGCATCGGCCCCTGGATCTAGCCAGAATAAGAAGGAAAGTGGAAAGTTCGGTTGTTCAATCAGATTGAAAAGTAAAGAATTGTCCGAGCCTGAGGTCGAACCCCAGACATCGCAGCTTGGGAAATTTCGGGTTAACCGGCGGTCGAAGGACACTGAAAATCCGGATTTTTCCGTTTTTTGACCCAAAAAACAAAAAATCCGGATGCTGACTGGGATGAGCGACCCGGTCGTGGAGAGTGAGCTCCAGATCTGGGGAGAACCCACCCCCCAAACCCACAAGCACATGTATGACCTTGGTCCTTCCGATGTCGAGTCAGATGTGTTTAAACCACTATGCCACCGAACCGTTAGCTGAACTCCCATATCAGGCTTATCAATCTTTCCTACTACCTGCTTTCATTACAATAACGCTCATAGGGAAACATGACACAGGCTACATAGTTGTTGTCAATGGATGGTGGGACATGAAATTAGCCTAGCTTTTGATGAGTCTTTTACCATCGCAAAAATCAAAAAGCATAATGACTAAGATCATAACAAAAAGTAATGAAAAAAGCGGAGGCCCTAAAATAGCAATAAATTTAATTATCTGGATTAATTTTTATCAGTAGCGACAAACAAGTGTGACCGTGCCGTCACACTCTATTGAAAATTACGAAGCCAACTTTGGTAATGAGAAAAAATCTAAATTTGGAGCAGAAAGTTTAGGAGCACCAAAACAAATGAATGTACATAGAGAGAAGACTTCAAGAGGCGCAAAAAGGCGCCTCCCTCTATAGATCCCCCACAAACTTTGACAGTCGTGGAAACATGCTTTCCCCAAAGTCCTAACTTTTGATCTTTCTAACCAATAACTTTTAAATTTCGTATGGATGCATAGTGCAGGCTGGTGACATAAAAAATCAAAAATTTTTAAAATTTTAAAAATTTAATATTTTGGCTTGGGAAAGGGGTACCTAGATTTGTGATCGGGACTTGAATGGGGCCTAGGACCCCGGGCCGGGCCCGGGCCCGGTTGTTGGAGCGGTAGGAACCGAGCGGAGCGGAGCGGTTGTTGGAGCGGCCAAATATCACTAACCATTGTTTGGCACTATTTTTTTGTGTGCTACTCAAAATCTAAACTCGATTTTCATCATTCCTCCATATGCGATAAAATTTGGTTTGAAAATGAGCAGAATCCGTGCCCATTGTTCATGGTAGACCCCCTTTAGCTATACTTCTGACTGACTGCAACACATACAACTTAACATTAAGTTTAACGGAAAGTGAAACACTGCGTTAACCTTGGATGGCCTAGAATTTCTCCAAGTCAGAGAATGCTTGGGGTTGGCACTAATAAGTCTAACAGTAGCTACAGTTTACGATACGCTTGAAGTCCTAAACAGGATGCCAGCTGAGTTCAGGTAACCTGAATATAATCTAAACTCGGTCCTCTAATTAATCATCTTGAAATTAATGGAAAACGCCCAGTTTCAATAATTCACCGCCCCCCCCACCCACTGTTGACAGCCAAGGACCTAGACCAGAAAGGGTTACAGTAGAGTTAAAATTAACTCGATCCTTTTCATGAAAGAGTTAAAACAATAAAACTCAAACTTGAGTGGAGCTGAAACCAGTTAAAAGAGTTAATTTTGACTCTACAACACTACTCTACCCTTTCTTCGAAAGGCCCCAAAACAGTAATCAAATCAAATGATCAATAATTACATACAGTTTTTATAATAATAATTATAATTCCAGGTTTTGTCGTACTGTACTCCAGCAAACTCTTTGTAAAATATTAGTGAAGACTTTACCCCCTTCACAAACAGTGAGACGTGGGTGTGGTCGTTCCTTGTTCCACAGCGGGAACCATTCACGTAGCTATTCTGGTCGGAGCACTGTACGCAATGATAAAAACAAAAAATGCCTGCGGACTTACTAATTCATGTTATATATTAGATAAGAATTGTTTTCAGCTTTTTCTTGCATTGAAGAGTGAAAAATAAATTGAAATAGGGATAGAGCTAAATGAATTAGGCTTGGCGCATTTCGTGTGCAGCGTATGCGAATTTCGGAGAACCTGTGAACAGAGCTTGATTTTCCGGTTATGGAAATTTTCAGTGAAATATGGAAAATGGAAGTTGGCAAACGGGTCCGGGTATTTGCGGGTATTCGGATCCGAACCCGTACGGGCGGCGTCCGAGTCTAAATCTTGCCAATCCTGGTCCAGAATAATTGTTTGAAATTGACTGATATCAACAATCAGACATTATTAAGTCAAAAACTAAAGTTTAGCAAGTCCTGAACTACCTTTTTATAGCCACCTCATCCCAGTCGGTACTCCGGTTAAGGTTAGTGCCAGCTTAGAATGCACTTTTGAAGGGAGGGGATGCTGATTGCTCACACTGAATAATTGTCATAGCAATTACCCGAGGTGTTCTACAAGGCTATCAATATCTCCATTACGACTGCTACCCGGATCCCGACAATTCGGGTCCAGGTCAGGGTCCGGGTCGGGTCCAAAAAGTTTGACCCGAAGCCAACTCTGGCAGAGAAAATGATACTTTGCAACAGGAAAAATGGGGGGGGGGGGAAGAATGGTCGTTTTCTGGATCTTAAAGTCTGCCAAAATTTTAGGTAGCCACATTTGCTCACCGCATCAGCGAACAGACTTGTTAGCAGCTCAGTACAGTACTGGGGGGATAATTTCTTACACCCTGAGACATGAACCCGTACAAGGGCAAGTTAGTCAAATTTAACGAACTCGGCAGCCCTAACAACGGATTAACAGGCTCGTGTGGACTCAAACAGAGATCTCAAGACCTTTCCTTGAATCCAATTAGCGAACACTGAAGGGACAAAGGGGGGAAGCCCCCTGACAGTTACAATTAGTGATAATAGCTGATAAAAGCCGGTCATAGGATTTCTTTGAAAACTAAATGTCACTGATCTTTACAGGCAAAATATTCTAGGCAGGGCCCGATACAGACACGTGCAGGAGGGGAAATTCTGGGGGAGGGGGTAAACCAGCGGCCCGCGACCGCCGGAAACCGAATTTTTCCGGTTTTTTGCCCAAAAAACCGGAAAATCCAGATTCTGGGGAGGGGGGTGAAAGACCCCTCTGGGGGTGGAGCTCCAGGTCTGGGGGAGGGTGAAACCCCACCCCCAATCACATGTATGGCCCGATACAATGTTTGGTGTAACACATCTGTGTGGCTAAATGGTATGGGTGGCATAAAGGCAATGCTCGTCCTTTGCAATAAAATTATGGTAATTGTAATAAGCTTACTGTTTTCATGATAATTATTGATTATAGTTTATAAATTTCTAGTCCCACGTAATATATGTACGCAATGCAAGCAATGTCGTGTTGTAAAGTACAAGCTGCAAATGAGGCTTGACATAAAATAAATGAAACTTGATTCGGTGATGCTGCAGCTGAGACATGTAGTTCAAGCAAGGTTGAAGACACTTCTAAGGTCTACAGATTTTGTTGCTGAATTGCACTACATTTGTAAGAATAAAGATTTAAGGATTGAAAGCTATCTAGTTACTTTAAAACTAAAATTCAAAAGGCCAAATTTTAAAATTTTGAAACTATTTTGGCAACCTGAATATGGTGTTTGCATGCACAAAAAGGGTCAGCAGGTTTCATATCCAGCACAGGTTTAGGTAGATACTCGGCAAAAGAAGGGAGAAGGTCAGAATCATAGAAATTATAGGAAAATTTCTTTAGTCAGCTAAAAGGTAAAAGATTGTTAATGGCATCCGCTCGCGATTTTTTGTGAAAAATTCTTCTGACACCTTAATGCACCGCCGAACATTGTGCATCCAGAGCTCACTTATCGCTTTGAGACAGACTGACTAGATCCAGACTTAGGTATACTGTTTTTGAAAAAATTTTTGGTTTTTCTGAGCAAAAGGCTGCCAATCAATGCTTTAGAAGAGGCAAAAAGAAAAGCCTATAGTTTCAATATCTTTACCTATGTAGTTTCGTTTGAGCCATTATTGAGTGATGGTTTTCCTGCTTAACAACAACTTTGAATCTTTCCTTGCTGCTCCTGATAATGATGAATTAGCAAAAATTCGAGAAGTACATAATAAATAAGAGTGTGACAAGCTGACAAAATGAAGTATCCTCTTCTCTCCTGTACAATCCTCGCTATAGCTACAGCATGTCTGAACTCGGAAAGGAAGGGCCGTGGTTCGATTCCTGGACTGAAACAATTTTTAGTATTCATTCTGGGGGCAGTTTTGCTTTCCAGTTTCGAGGAGATTAAACAAGTTAAAATTAACCCGATCCTTTCCATGAACTTTAGCTACAAGAGGCTTTCAAAACAGATCTTTTAACGTTAAAGCTAAGTTACGAACGAGCATAGCCTACTACTCAACTCTAGGTCTAAGCTTTCGCGAAAAAGACCTAAACAAACATTTACTACCAGAGCCTATTGTTTCAAGAGTACACGTTTCCTTCAGAATGTTTCCTTGGTCTTAACTGGCATTTTGGTTTAAGCTCCGCACGCGTATGAAGAGAATGCAAGACAGAAACCAGTAAACAAAAATGTTGTAGGTGGGTCCATTAAGAACCCACAATATATTGAAGTTAAGTCATACATAAGGAAGATCAGCTAGTCTTTCTGCCAAGAAAAAAAGAAATGAATGAAAGTTTTCAGATCCTAAAAAACAGCACATCAATTTCTAACGAGTTTTCCCTTCACTAATTGCACAATAACAAAAAGGAATGTCTAAAAAGATATGCAGTTAAATGGCCTTTCAAAAGAATATTAACGCTTGGCTTGTCTAAAATATGCTCGGTGAAGCTTAAAAATTATGAAAAGAAATAACACTCGATTCAATGATTCAGGTTTAAAGTTAACTATTTCAAACGCTTAATAGGTATCTAAGCAGATCTAAACTGTTAGATAGCAGTGAAATTCGAGGCCGAATTTCAATTAGCAAAGGGAGTATTTTAAATGTCCGTGAACTCCAGAAGGTTGAAATTAGCATCATAAACAATAATTGCTGTCCGCAGATTAGCTCAAGTGGTAGGACGCTCAACTGGGGCCCCTAAAACTCGGCGGTTCGATCCCTGCCCTGGACACTTTTCTTCACATCCTTCAAATCCTGATTTCAACCTTTCGCAACAGAGTCTGTCTGTAGATTGCTAAGCTTAAGATCCGTCATTTCAAAGTCTTATACCTCGGAGACACGGCACAAGCGGAGGAGACGGCATCAATTATTCAGAACGAGTAGACTTTGACGTAAATCCTTGCCAGTTATGATTGCCTTCATTCAGGTTTTCTGATTATCAATTTTCCAACAACTATGACTAAAACAAGGGAGCTCTTCAGCTATAGCTCGCTCTATCATAAAAATGAAGAGTATGTATATAACAATGTGGAAGAAAATTAAACTTAGGCAAGAGAGAATCAAAGTTAAAGCAGGTGCAGCCAGACAGAGCCAGCTAGAAAACAAACTGTTGAAATAATGGCACAGGATCCCACCGGAATCGATATTACCTAAAGTGTGCAACTTTTACTGCACCAAGAGTACATAATAACTGAGATGTAAAGAAAGAAAGGAACCACTCGTTTTGCGCGGACAAAAGGTGACGCAAATTGGGCGCATCGTCTATATTTAGTTTGTTTTCAGTATCAGTCTAAATATGCTAATTATAGGATGTACAATTAAGCCTAACCATTTCAACACTTTTGTCGTGTTGTAGAACCAAGAGTACATAATAACTAAGAGTGTGACAAGGGTCACACTCTTAGTTATTAAGGCCGGGGACACGATCTGCACGATAACGGCTGACCCCCTACACAAATATGCCACACTCTTAGTAGTTACAAGAGTACATAATAGATAAGAGTAAGAAACTCTTACGCTAGCATGTACAAATTATGTAAGGTATGCTCGGTTCATTAACTCGGGACCCCCCCCCCCCCCGAAACTTCCGGGGGGGTCCCACTTTGCACTAACTACACGCTTTTATATAAGCGTGTGTCTGCTCGCTGATTGGCCCGTTAGCCTTAAGGCTTATTGTAGGCAATTTATTAGTTATTTTAATTAATTAATTATAACTTTAATCAGGTTAATGCAATTAAAAAACTAATTTGACAACATTGTAGCATTTTTTCTGCTTTTTCCAATGATATAAAAACTGTTGCATAATACAAAAATTCGAAGGAATGTAACGTGCAACAATTTTTACATCATTGAAAAGAGCAGAAAAAATGCTACAAAGTTGTCGAATTAGTTTTTTTAATTGCATTAACCTGATTAAAGTTTAATTAATTAATTAAAGTAACTAATAAATTGCCTACAATAAGCCTTAGGCTAGTGGGCCAATCAGCGAGCAGACACACGCTTATATGAAAGCGTGTAGTTAGTGCAAAGTGGGACCCCCCCCCCCGGAAGTTTCGGGGGGGGGGGGTCCCGAGTTAATGAACCGAGCATACCTTACATAATTTGTACATGCTAGCGTAAGAGTTTCTTACTCTTATCTATTATGTACTCTTGGTAGTTATTATGTACTCTTGCTAGCAATAAAACAGAAATTTCTTTAAACATTGAAATGGTCGGATTAAATGGGTTAAAATTAGCAGGATTAAAATTTCATATATTTCTTGCTGCATAAAACCAAAGTAGATAATATAGGAATATGCCGCTAGGCACACACTCTGTTATCTGAGCAAAAACTATGCTCTGCTCGCTAACGGCTGACTAACCCACTCCCCCGGAAAATCAGACCCATCGCTTTGGAAAAATTCACGCCCCTACAGCGTGTGTTTTGAGCTTTTAACATACAAGCATAGAACGAGTTAGCGTACTCCCGTTTCGTCCAGGTACTGATTTCTCTACACTCTCACTAGAGTCTGATTTACGGGAGACGTTAGCTGTTGGACAGCAGTTCATAGTATTTGCTCTAATAACGAAGAGCATGCCTAGTGGCATACTCTTAGGTTTTACATATGTACTCTTGATAAAACGGATTAAACTGACTAAAATTAGCCCGTTTAATCAGACTAGTGTTGGGCGTTGGCCGGATTTGCAGTCGGCCAAAACAACTGGCCGAGTTATGTCGTTGACCGGTCAACGGACACTGCGTGGCCATCAACCAACGGCCAACGGCCAACGGCCAATGGTCGGCCAAGGGGCGGCCAACGTACAGTTTTCATGCCCAGGTGGGAAGTTAGCCTTCCTGCGAACCCCGAAACATGGCTAAAATTTCGCTGTTTTTCTTTATGATAGAGTTGCAATAAGATATAGATACACCGAAGATATGTAGATAGATATAAGATAGAGAAGATAAAAAGAGTTTGAGCAAATTGACCGGCAAATCTTTGGATAATGGCTAATGACCAACGCGTTGGCCGGCCGTTGGTCGAACCGGCAAACACCCAGCGCTATTGAATAGTTGTGATAATTTTCCAACAATCAATAGTTACTATTTAGTTTGTTTGTTTGTTTGTTTGTTTAGACATTACTACTTAGTTTGTTTTCAGTATCAGTCTAAATATACTGATTATAGGCTGTACAATTACCTAAGCCTAACCCTTTCATCACTTTTGTCCGTATTATAGAATAATAATATTCGTCGATACACGTATGCTGACGTGAGCATTATGTAGGAGGGATGATAAGTATAAATAATAAGAGTCAAGCCAATCTTCGAAATCTTATAACTTCGCGAGTATATATTCCGTTTACCCTTCCGCATATTATTTTTACTTGCGGACTCAAAACATAACGTAAACCGTAGGATGAGCACACAAGAAGACCTTTTCAATCAGGGGTCTTTATCATAAATAAATTGGAATTGAAAGTTAGGACTATATACTGTTACCTTTCTAGAAATGTAAGTCAGGAGCCAACCAGCCACTGTAAACTTTTCCTTAAAATCAAAATATAGCCACTAAGCTCGACATGCTCCACCTAACCCCAAATAAAATAGAAAAATAAATGAAAAAAATTAGTAAATATCTACAGAAAGAGTATGTAAGTTAACGACAAAAAACTATGTCGTGCCAGAAAAGGAAGCACTAGAATTGGAAATTGGAACTGCTAATTGGAAACTTATTTTAAGCTTCAAGGAAAGGTTAAAATTAATAGGTTGTCCTCTGAAAGTAAGTGTTTAGGAAGGTATGAGTGTCTTGGTTAATGCATTTTCCAATCCTGAGATCCAATTTTAGGGACCACACAGGGAGAAAGTTTACGTCAAAGCAAAAAATAAAGCAAATTATTTGTGTAATAAAAAGTCACCAACCAGGAAAATAGCCACCAGGAAGTCATGCTTAATTCAATGTGTTCGTAAAAAATAGTTTGGCGCTTTTTATTAAACTTTGACCACTTGAGCTGGTGAGCATACACAGCTCCTACAATACACAGCTCCTACAAATGACCTCTCATTGTTTAATACACAGCTCCTACAATTGGATTACGGTAGTTTTGGAAATTGTAAAAATGCATTGCTACTGTTAGTGTCCGTATTTCTAAGATTTGTCCGCAAGCTGTTATAAAGATACATTCGACAAAGTTGAAATTTTAAATTTTATCATTTATGTTTTCTAAGTATATATGCAATTGTGTTTTCTTGAAACAAATAATTTTATTAATAAATTATAGAATGCACTTTGAGCACTATGATTAATGTAGATATAGGCAGGCTACCTTGTTTCTAAAATTTTACTTTGAAATTTAGGCCTAAAGAAAGACTTCTTGTTTTGGCAAAGGCAAACTTCTATTATAGTTTCTATAACTACAGTTAACTGTGATAATTTATTGTTTGTTTTCTTTAAATGACTGCTGTCATTGTCATTTTGCTTTCAAAAGTTTTAAGGATTTAATTTTTGTTTCAATTATATGCCACAAAATTTAACTCAAATTGGGAACTAAAACATTAGTATCCTTTGTGCTAAAATATAAAAAGTCTACTACCACTACAACTACCGTAGTCTAATTTAGACTTGACCTACAGTTGACCCCTAATTTCAATACACAGCTCCTACAACAATCATGTGTAGGAGCTGTGTATTGTAGGAGCTATGTATGTACGCCCTTGAGCTAGAATTGCTAGCTGCTAACCCAGTGTTTATTTTTTTACAGCAAAAGTGTGACACTAAGCTCTTCGAGAATGCATAATAACAAGATTATATGACGATAAGAGGGAGACAACAGACAGGCTCTGTTATCAGAGCAAAAACTATGCTATGCGCGCTATCGGCTGATCCCCCCCCTTCACGCCGCCCCTATATTGTACATAGTTCCAAACGGGGGTCGCTAAGGAGCTTAGTAGATTTTGTACATCTATGTGGTAAACGTACACGGTACACGCTTATATTCCTCCCCAAATTGGGTTCCTGTTGATTTCGAAGTGCAGTTATGTAAATGAGCAGCCCCTCTTTGCACTGCGTACCCATATATGGGCGGTGTGAGAGGGGGGGCTCAATTCGTGGGGAGGGTCAGGGGATAGCATGCATAGAATAGTTTTTGCTCTGCTAACAAAAAGCCTGCCTCTTGTCTCACTGCTGTCATTATGTACTCTTGCCTTGATAATAACTACGAGTATGCCACTAGGCATGCTCTGTAGTTATGTATCAGAGCAAAAACTAGGCTATGCTAGCTAACGACTGACCTCCTCGCAAATCAGTATCTGGTCGAAACGGGGTTACGCTCACTCGCTCTTCGCTCCTAGGGCTGTGACCGGGCCGTGAAGCGGGCCTGGGGCCTGGGCCGGGCCGCGTATTTAGAAAGTGTACACCGTGGGCGCGCATTGGAAAATGTACAGCGTGGGCGCGCACTGAAATACATATGCGCAGATGATGCATATAAGTGCATTTGACACGGCGAATAATTCCCATAATGTTGCATCAATTCGGTCCATCACAAATGTTGCTAATAGCATCCAAATAGAAAATTTGAAGTCGTAGTTTAAAAAGTATTTCTGAACAGAAACTTTGCTAGTTTGTTGTAATTTGATTTCTCAAATTTAGAATGTTATTTTGAGAATTTTGAAGCTTTTGCAACCAGACATAAAGTTTTCACGAAATTTATTTTCTAGTTTTCGGCAAGGCAAATTCAAAATTCTGAGCTTTCTGTATGTACTCTTAGCGATATCAGCATGTATCTTGGCAATAAATTATTATTATTCGGAATTATTCGCCGTGTGAAATGCACTTATATGCATCATCTGCACATATGTGTTTCAGTGCGCGCCCACGCTGTACATCTTCTAACACGATGCGCGCACACGCAGTACACTTTCCAATGCGCGCCCACGGTGTACACTTTCTAACTACGCGGCCGGGCCCGGCCCCGGGCCGGCCCGGCCCCGATTTTATAGAGTGCGACCCGGCCCGTCTACTCTGCAAAGCCCGGCCTGCTTCAAGGCCCAGGCCTGCCGGGCCGACGGGGCCAACCTGTCCTGCCGGGCCAGCGGGGCTTGCGGGGCCGCCGGGGCCTTCGGGGCCGTCGGTTTCTTAAGCTGCGATTCATTTGTGCGTGTAATGTATGCACATACATGTACATACACATACACGTAGATTTGTTATATATGCATATTAATACACAATCAATATGTGAGCACATAGGTTTCAATACAATGATGTTCGTGTTTACTTCCTTAGACTTTGCGAAAGGCTAAAGACTTATACATACAAAGCTCAATTGGGCATTGAATCGTTTTCTCACCCTGTTCAGAAATCAGCAGCCAGCCATGTATACAACAGAAGCAAAACTTGCAAGATGGCCTCAATGCTTACTACAGTTATTTTGTGGTCAAGCAATTTCAAAGCTTCCAGGATTTCAGTGACCCGTTGTTGTGAGACTTGGGATATATAGTTTTGGAAGTTCGTTCCAAGATAATTTGCGAAGTTTCATTCCTTCCCGGTTGTTTATTTGTTTTTACATCACCTGTTTGCGTTTCTTAATTTTTGGCAATGCTGCGAAATCCAGAGGTAAAATTAGGATTGTGACAGTGTGTAGATAGTCTCTATGCATGACTGTTACTGTGGTTTTAGAAAAACCGCTCAAAGTCGAGAAATTTCAATACATACAATACCTGGTTAGCGCACATCACAGCTGGGGCCGCTAAACAGGCCCGGGTCGGCGGGTTCAGGCCGTGTAGCGGGCCCCGAACCCGGACCGGGTCGTGGAACCGTAAAACGGACTCCGGGCCCGGGCCGGGCCGTGAAAAGAGTTCCGGAAAGGGGCGGGGCCGTGAAGCGGGCTCCGGGCCCGGGCCGGGCCGTGAAGCGGGCCGTGGGCCCGGGCCGGGCCCTTGATGCGGGCCCGGGGCTTGGGGCCGGGCCCGGGCCGGGCCAGGCCCGGCCCGGCAAGCTAGGTCGGCCCGGCGAAATCCTTAACGGCATAGCCCTATTCGCTCCATGCTTGTGTGTTCAAGTTTGAAACACAAGCTGTTATGTGCTCGAATTTTGTACGAACTTTAGAGCTTTAAAACACAAACATAAGAGCGTACGAACGAATTTCTTTTAGGTTGATTGGTCTAACTTGGGGGGGGAGGAAGGGTGTTTGCGAACCAGTTTTTTACTCTGATAACTAATGGCCCTTACTACTGCCCTTAGTTATTATCAAGTTATTAGATATGTACTCTTGCAAGTAAACTAAGCCTGCTGGATGATCGACACATTAAGGCCAAAATCTCTCTCAGTAACCCTCACGGCCAACCGAACCGACAGATCCCTGCTTTGCTTCAAGATGTTTTGCGGTGTTTGGACAAGGATGATGAACAACACTATTAGACAGCAAAATAACA
Source organism: Trissonchulus latispiculum (assembly GCA_030248195.1). Taxonomy (NCBI): domain Eukaryota; kingdom Metazoa; phylum Nematoda; class Enoplea; order Enoplida; family Ironidae; genus Trissonchulus; species Trissonchulus latispiculum. The sequence continues at coordinate 4,291 of JASAND010021506.1, read as the reverse complement.
CATACTGTTATTATGTCACGCGTGGTGCGGTGAACACATTGTTTTTACCCTCCTAAGGAAACTACTGTACAACTAATAGTCCCACAAGAATGCCTAACAGAGCCACAGGAAATTGAATAAATGGACCTTGCTTGACGTAAGAGAAAATTTTTCACCTCTTTGACAGTAAACTAAATGGCCTTGTGCCTAGAGTTGTGCCCGGGCCTTGAATCGGGCCTCGGGCTCCGGGCCGGGCCCGGGCCGGGCCTGCACCGGGCCGGCCCGGGCCCGGTTGTTGGAGCGGTAGGCCCGGCCCGGGCCCGGGCCCGGTCGGCCGCGCAGGCCCGGCCCGAGCCGGGCCTACCGGGCCTGCCGGGCCTGGGAGGCCCGGCCAGGCCCGGCCGGGCCCGGTGAGGCCCGGTCAAATTTTTACTATCCATTTTCTAATTTTTTTCCACAATTTCTTCACTAGAAAGTCCAATTTAAGCTTACGCGAGTTGTCTAAGTTGTAATAAATAGCACGAACTATTGTTTGGCACTGTTTTCTGTATGCCGGGCCTTCACCGGGCCGACCGGGCCTACACCGGGCCGCCGGGCCGACCGGGCCTACCGGGCCTTGAATCGGGCCTCCGGGCCCGGGCCGGGCCCGGCCCGGGAAATTTGTTAACGGCACAACTCTACTTGTGCCATTACAGCAAAAACAGCTTTTAATTTTACCCTGTGTACCTGCAGTCAGTCATCTATAAAATTCATTCTAATTTGCATCTCACCAAACTACCTACATTGCAAAAAATTGTTAATACCTAATTATCTATCTACCCCCGGTTAATAATTATCTATCTCCCACTGCAAACTTGCTAGTTGCTGAACAATATACCTGCTAGAAAAGACCGATTAATTTTAATAAACATAACTCAAATCTTCGTTCATACCACAAATATGTAGAGTTTTGAGTTTTGACCCTAGGCAGAGAACAAAGACACACTCTTGTAATGAGAAGAAAAACCAAAATATAAGTACAAACAAACAGAATAAATCAAAATGAAACTAAGGGCCTTTTCAAGAAAGGGTAGAGTAGAGTTAAAATTATCTCGATCCTTTTCATGAAAGAGTTGAAACAAGAAAACTCAAGCTTGAGTTATTTTTAACTCTACTCTACCCTTTCCTGAAAAGACCTTAAGAAAAGTTACAAAACTTGCAACATAGAATATACTGGGCTTATTCTAGGGGTGCCTAGTTGAGGGAGGCTCTTTGGAAGGCAATAAGGGTGGGCATGATAACATCTGAGGACGGCAAATTTTTTCGACAAATTTCTAAAAACGGGCTAAAAATTCATTATTTTTATAGCAACCGATGAAAAAGTTAGTGCTTAGTGCTAAACTAAACAGATTTATGTAGTGTTAGGGTAAACATCCAGTAACAAACAATCCCCAGCGAAGTCAGAAAATTTCTAAAAATTTTGCTTTCTGATCAATTTTTTGCCAGAATTTGGACTTAAAAGGAACTTTTGACTTTTCGGCGGGTGGGGACGGGACGAGGGTAGGGGATAGTCCCACTCAGAGTAGAATAAGCGCAGATTAAGACAAAGTTCATAAAGTTTAACAAAAACAAACAAAGAAATCAAAATCAATCAGCAACGGCACAAGATCTAGGCATCAGAAATTCCATTTTCCTGAAATAATCAAAATGAAACTCTATATATATATATACAAGAATAACTTCTCAAACCATATATTATTTCTCATACGTAGTAATGTATATAAGTATTACACTAGTCTGCATTGAATCAAAACTAAAAACGGTTCTATGAAATCAGGATATCAAATGGAATTTGAATTGAGTATGAGTTTTATAAAAAACTTTCAGTTTAAAAAATTCTCTCCACGTCCTTTTGTTCTTTTCCATCAAATTTCTGCGCAGAGAAATTTTCATCAAAAATTCTAAAAATTCTAAAAAAAGTGCTACCTACCTATTATACATACATATATATATATATATATATATATATATATATATATATATATATATATATATATATATATATATATAATAATGAAAAGTCAAAACTTTTAAGCAATTTCTGTATAAAACCGAGAGAGAGAAAGAGAGAGAGAGAAAAGAATAGAGCAAAGGAAAGCCGTCGGCCCTTTTCTTCTAAAATAACAAGAAATATATGCCAACATTAATTAGGGAATAAAGTTTAACATTTGTCCCTACAGGGCCCCATGCCCGGGGTGAACTTTCATAAAAGCTTTTTCTCGAAGTTCAGACCTTGAAAGGCTGGCTTCACAAGAATTAGGTTGGACAAAAACGTCTGAAGATTAGGTATACATATTTAGGTTACATTTAATGTAGGTGTAACGTGCGTCTACAGGGTTCTTCAGGAATTTAATTCTGATATAAACCATTGCCGCGGTGGCTTAATCCAGTCTTATTTAACTCGCTTAACCCTAGTTAGTTTGGTTAAAGTTGATTACTACGGGGGTCTATGAAGGTAACGGGGTATGGTTACTTTAGAGACCAAAGTTGCATATATAAATATATATATATATATATATATATATAATATATATATAATATATTTCAAAAAAGGCAAGGTGTGCGTATAGCACAAGACCTCCCAAACCCATTAGAAAAGTTTTGCAGACAATGCTCCCAACCTAGAAGCGAACTTGTGCTTGTGCTTAGGAGAACTATGAGAATCCTTTGAAACTCAATTCTCCTAGGTCATTTTCAAGGAAGGGTAGAGTAGAGTAGAGTAGAGTTAAAATTAACAGTCTTTCAAACTTTTTGGTCCAAGAGGACCAGCCATTTCGATTATCAATCTGGTGTCAGCTGGCACCATCTTTAGCAATCCGTCCCCCCTTGTCATCAATTTACCGAGAGTTAAGGGGCGGCCGCCTTCGGGTGGAGCTGCCGAGGTGCGTTCATCACATGGCCGGTAATGGGCAAATCTCCATCCTTGCGAAACGCCTCGGGTAATTGTTAAAGACAATTATTCGGTGTCAGCTACCCCCAGTCAAATTTTAAAAATTAACATCAAGCTGGCACTACTCCTAACCGGTGTAAGACCAACTGGAGTGGGGCGTACAGAAAAAAATTAACAGTTTTCACTGGCTTCAACTCTGCTCAAGCTTGACTTTCCCTCTTGTAACCCTTTCATGAAAGTTCGAGTTCGAGTTAATTTTAACTCTACTCTATAAACTTTTAGGGGATCCTGTTTATTTTAGTTCCTTTCACATACTCACGCACGCAGTATCAAGTCAGATCGCTCCCAAAAGTCGAACCTAAACCCAAATCAGCTTAGGAACAAAATCCCGAAAACAACTAAAATGCCCACGTCACTCATACACAGCGATAAGCAAAACCAAATGGCTTACTTATAGAAGTACTTAGGCTCAGGCTTAGCCTCCGCTTAGATCAGATCGGCTCAGCTTATACAGAAGATTACCTTCGATGTCAGGGTGCAAAATTGTGCAAAATTTTAAATCTTCAAAACTCAATAAAAAATCTTTAAATGCCGAATTAAATTGAATTAAATTCCAATTCCAAAGTTCCGCAGCATGACAATAAATTTAATCTAAAAATTGTGCAGATTCATAAACGTTCGGGAGATGTTTTGGCGCACGCGAAAAATTGCAACTTTTTCACTGCCTATGTTTTACACATGAGACCTCGACTTTAAAGGTAAAATAACTCAGCAACTGTAAGATGTATATATATACTACTTTAATTTTAAAAACTCATAAAATATACCGTTTGGACAATAAAATATGTGAAAATCAGCGAGATCAGAGAAAGTCGAAAAACTCATAAAAATATACCGTTTGGACAATAAAATATGTGAAAATCAGCGAGATCAGAGAAAGTCGAAAAATGGACAAAAATGGTCCTTCCTTCACTTCTCCTTACAAAATCTAGTGCTTCCATTTGGGGACATTGAGTGCTCAGAAAACCTAAACAAACAGGCCGGCTTTTGTGACATCTGTTAGTTAAATTATAGGATAACAGACTGTTTAGTTTGAAACTGGTAAAGCTTTAAGACAGATGAGAAGATGAGATGTTAAAGTTTAAGTCAAAAGAAGATGAGTGACACTAGGCTGGAAAAAACATCACAGATTTTAAACGCATCCATCACAGTTGACAAACGTTTAGAACAGTTCTGTAGGGTCGTTTTACTTAATTGACTGTGGGGGAAAATATGGTTAAGAATTAACCTCAAATCTCATTGATTGGTCTCCCATATGCTCAAATACAAGACTGCTAATGAAATTAGCAAATATTACTTACAAGAACAGAAAATATTTATATG
>JASAND010021505.1:0-13978 GCA_030248195.1 Trissonchulus latispiculum | reverse complement strand
TGTACTTCGTTCAGTTACGTATTGCTTCAGAGGTATGGGCGGAGCCGAATTTTGAGTGAAGAAAGTTAAAGGATTTTTGAAATCGTGAAAATTCGTATCGTATTGTAAACTGCAAAACAACTACAGTCACTCAGTGCTGGGATGATCAGCATGAAGTAAATATTTCAATGATGAAGTTACAGTGTAGTAAAATGAAAATTTAGAAAATTGGGACTGTGTCCATCTTGTGACCAGGTCATTTTATTTGTGTCCAGCAAAGAAAACTTGTGTCCAGAAACTGTGAAAACTCTTCGTTTTTCAGACGAGACTTCTTTACTAAGCGACAAATAGACAATCTAAGACAACAACTACGTATATATATACATGAGGCATTGCGAAGAGCTTTCAAAGTGAGCCATAAAGTATTGCTATAGCCCTTACAGGCTACAGCTGATGAAACTAAACTAAATCGCGACTGAAAACCCAATGCGTTGAAAACCTCACCCCGATGTCTTTTGCTGGTAGTTTGCCAGAACAATGTTGGCTGCTCCATTCGAAAGAACGGGCTGTGTTTAAGGTGGTAATTCCTGTTGGAGACATCAAATTTGAACCGTTATTACACACTCATTACCTGGAGTTAAGAAGCCACTTTTATATCAAAGTGTAGCTTAACATTTTCCCTTTTTAACGAATACAATGAAACTACTTTTGATTTGAGAAACGTTTTTAACGGATTCTTGAAGAAGTGCATTTTTTTCAGATTTTTCGCAGACTTTTTTTTCGCACAAATTTTTTCGTGAGACTTGGGTTACATCATTCGATACCGCTATCAAATAGTTGAAGACCCTTTTTAATTATTGTGAAAACGCTCTTCGTTATGGAGGAATTAGTTAAAACGTATGCGCAACCTAGATTTTGCCTACTTTTATCAACTTTGATTTTGATTATTTAATTTTAATTTGATTATTTAAATTTAATTAGCGCCAACGGCGCAAAACTAGTGCTTTTCTTCTTGCTCTGTTTTGCAGAAAATAATTTTTTACCTCCGGATCCTGACGGGGCATGCGGCCGCATGCCCCGCATGCCCCCTGGCTGCGCCCCTGCCAGGGACGAGTTTTTAGGTGTCCCGATTGCTGCTTTCTAGCTAAAGTAATCGCTTGACAAATTTGGAAAAAGTAGGAAAATGGTTACGAACACATTTCAACTTATTATATATATATACTCTACAACGAAGAGCGATTTCACAATAAATAAAAAATCGTCCCCAGCTATTTGATGGAGGTATCGAATTATATATATAACCGATGTCTCGCGAAAAAATTTACTTGAGTCTGCAAAAATTCAGGAAAATTATACTTCTTTTAAAATGTGTTTAAAATATTTTAGAAAAGCAACATTAGTGTCGTGGCATGCATTAAAAAGAGAAAATGTCAAGCTACATTTTGATATAAAACGGCTTCTTAACTCCAAGTAATGAATGAGTAATAATGGTGCAAACTTTATGTGACCAAAGGGAATCGCCACCTTAAACTGCCGAAAATAAACACTTTTAAATTTCCAAAATTTGCCTCTGTTTGTGTTAAACATAAAAAATTTTCAAAAAGCATTATGTATATATAACTTTAATTTTTCAACAACAACTAATATATTTTGATGCAGTTATACAAAAACAACCCGCTCTTTCATTTAGAACGGTTAGAAATGCTCCTGGCAACTTGCCAGAAAATTTTCAGGGTGGGTTTTTCCCGCACATGGGTCTTTTTTTTCCCGCATTGGGTTTTCCCCGCCAGTTTGGTACAATTTTTCTCACTAACGGCGCACCCTAGAGAGGTGTTCTATAGCTCATAAGAAAGCTTACGACTAGGCCTACCGCCTAGCTGCCTGTATAGTCAGTATTTCAATATCTCAAAGTCTCAAACCAGTAAAAAGTTCTGCCAAAATCTGAAAAGTGGGTTTTCCCCGCTTGACTATAAATTACGCCTTGTTAGTACCTAGTTACCTTTACCATTACCATTACCATTACCTAGTACCTATGTAGTTATCTTTTATTACATAGACGTGATTTGCCCCACGGCCGCCCAACCCCAATGCCACGTCCACATGCAACAGGTATATATTGCATCTGCCACAGCGATGATGATGCAAGCGGCTGCGTCGTGGCAGGATTAGTGAGTAGAAAATTATATATATATAAACTCATACAAAAGCATGAGCGTTGTATATATACACACAGTGACGCAAGGTTGGCAGCCCGGGTTTGTACGCTATTAGATATTTACGAAAATAAATGAAAATGAAATGAAAATCGGTTTTTTTCGCAGGATCGATTTTCATGAAATTTCGAACAGAGATTCGGAATGAGCGCCCCCGAATTACCTTATAGGAGACTTTTCGCGAAAATCGGAGACAAAATTTTTTTGATCGATTGATTGATCGGATAGATCCCTCGATTCTATTTTTGAAATGAGCGACCTCGATTTACCTTTGGGGCACCTTCTCAGCCAAATCGGAGACAAATTTTTTTCGAACCCAAGGCAGAACTTTTGAACCCCCCCCCCCCATCCCATCCATTGGTGTGGCTGGGCAAAAAATCTGGGAGGGGGGGGTTCCCGTCCCGACGGAGGGTGGAGGAGCCCCCTAAATTTTCGATTTTATGCCATTTTTGGCCAAAAATCTGGGGGGCATATGTGCGTTGGGGGGGGTGGGGGGGACCCCCCCCACCAAATTGACAAATTTTGACCAAAATGGGGGCGACCCCACCCCAGATTTTTGCTACCCCTCCCCCAGATTTTTGGCCAAAAAGTGGCCAAAAATGGCCAAAAATCGAAAATTTAGGAGGGTCCCCCACCCTCCGTCGGAACCCCCCCCCCCCCCATTTTTGCCCCGCAACACCTATGGTCTGGGGGGGAGGTTCGGTTCCCCCCCAAAATTTTCGACCAAATTTACCCCCCCCCCCCCAGATTTTTTGACTTACCCTCCCCCAACTTTTGTCTACTCCGCCCGAACCCCCAACGATTTTTGGACCCAAAAAGTTAGCTAAATTTGGTCAAAAAATTGTCATTTTTTGAAAATTTTTTCTAACATTTTGACCTAAAATCGCTTTAAAACGGTGCAAAAACGCCTAAAACGTTAAGAACAAGCCTTATTTTGATGAAAAAAGGGCTAAATTACAGAAAATTTTGCAATTTGAAGCCATTTGTCGAAATTTCTGAGGTCCGAATTCTGGGAGGGGGTTGGGGGTACCATCACATTTCGGAGGTCGGCCAAGATTTACCCCCCCCCAGACCAAAGTTCCAGGGAAACTATGGGGCAGTGGCGGATCCAAGGGGGGGGCCGGGGGCCCCCCCTTTGCGATTTGGGCCCCCTCCTTTGACATTCCGGGCCCCCCCCTAGAAAATTTTTTCAGCTGTTTATAATGCATATTTCGAGTGAAAATTAAGCATAATTTTAATAAATTCCACAAATTTTTAAAAAATTTCGCCTGCGGCGCACTTATATATATATACTTCCGTGCTGCTTTATTACGCACTTAGTTCTGTGACAGAACTTCTGTCTCTTAAAGTGTCTTCTATTTTGTTTCCTTTCCTGTTTTGTAAGTATATATATAATATAATTAATTGTACTCAACGCTTTCAGTTTATTTTATGACTATATACCGGCTTATATATATATATATATATATATATATATATATATATATATTTACAAATTTTATTTTGCTTTCATAACGTATATATAAATGAGCAATGCAAGATTGATAATTGGCAGCTTCTGAAAGTGTTCTAAAATAAATCGTGAAAGTGAAAATTCTGAAAAGCATCCAATTCCCGTTTTGGTTTTCCATTGATCGATTATACAACTCAATAACTCATCTCATCTTAACTAATCTTTTTATACATTTGAATTGCTGAATTTTCCACGATTTCAAAAAATTCTTCAACTTCTTTAACTTTAACTTCAACTTTTTTATGCCAAAAATCACATTTTCAGCCATTGCTAATGCCGAAAAACATGAAAGCATTAAGTATATAATTTTGACATTAGACAGTGTTTTTAAACTCGAATACTTGATAGCCAACATGTTTCTGATTCTAGAATAAGGTCAATATTGAGTTTAGAAGTCCATAAAGCCGTTATAAACGTGTATTTCTCGCGATAATAAACACATTTAGCCTAAAATTTGGACTTTTTGAAAAATTTTGCAAAATTTACCCTAAAAATGGCCAAATTTACCCAGTTGGGGGGGCCAAAAAATATCTGGGGGGTTTGGAAAAATGGCTGGAGGGGGTCACCCCCCCCCCCAATTACACCTATGCTGGGGGACCCCCGTAAATTTTCGATTTCACGCCATTTCTGGCCAAAAATCGGGGGAGGGGTAACAAAAATCTGAAAATCTGGGCTGTGGTCGCCAAAATTTGTCATTTTGGTGGGGTCCCCCCCCGTAACACACCTAAGCCCCCATCTTTATAAGTGGCGTAGAAAACATGCTATCTTTATTTCATTTTTGGCTTACCACTTTAGAGACCCCCGCTTTTTGGGTCCCCCACTAGTAAGGGCCCCGCCATGGTTGCTTTAAAAGTTTTGGAGGGGCATGGCATTGGCATAGGTGTAACGAACGTAATGTAATTTGGGGAGGTGGGCTCCCCAACAGCCTTCTGGAGACCCCCCAACCCTCTCCCCAAAAATCGCATTTTCAGCCGTTTCTAATGCCGAAAGACATTCAACCATGCAGTAATTTCAACTAGAGATTCGCCGTGGCCGCCACCGGGGCCGGGACATCATCGAAACTGGAGGTCCAAATCGAAAATTTTCAGAAATTTTCTGGAAAATTTAAATTTTGTAATAATTTTTGAAATACAATACAATTCAGTTTTTGTTTTCATTCATATCGGGGAAAACAAACGATTTGTAACACGTTTTGACTTTCGAAAATTCAAGGTTTTGGTCAAAAAATGTCAAATATTTACAAAATTTTGCTAATTTTCGGCCAACATCGTCCGTTTGCCGTAAACACAGCGTTTCGACACAGACGCGCCATCTAGAAACATGTGTGTGTCTAACGATGGTTCTGCAAGAAAACAGATGGACTTCGTCTGCAGTCGACAGCGGTGGAAATCATCGGCTTTGGGCTGCCGCTCCTTTTGGGGCGCGTCCCTCCAGTGTGACCATGCCATCGTCATCTGCACTCTACAACTTCGATTGTGCAGCAAGAAACCTCACCGTCTTACCACACGCTATGCTACACGGTTTTTTGTGTCCAGGAGCGTGTCCAGACACGAATTTTCTTAGCTGGACACAAGCTAGACACAGCTAAATTTTTCATAAAGAAGTGTCCAGAAAAAATTCCTGAGCATCCCATATCTTTAGAAAAGCTCCAGCTTTTCTGGGGACCCCATGCTCTTATCCTTGCATTAGTTCTCCTTTAGACCCTAGCGACCTATTTTTAACTTTGTTTATCGTTCCGCTAGTACGAACGTATCACCTAGTAGGTACTCTTCTGCTTAATATTTCTATTTTTACTTATTTTATTTATATTTGTATTTATTATCTATTTAATAATTTCATAGAAAATCCACCTCTAGGGCGAAGTTTATTTAGCAAACCCATAAAGTTAGTTCGATTTGGCAGTTGAAATTTCAAGGTATCTTTAGCCACTATTCGTACAAAAATTAGCCAGTATTAATTTCTTTGAAGGCTTGTTTTTCAAAAATTCTTCGGTTTCTGGGGGGCTCCGCCCCCCAGACCCCCTTGTTCCTTTGGGTTGCGACGTCAACAAGAAAAGTGCGTCATCGATGACCCGTGCAAATTGCTAAAAGCTTTTAAAACTGTTTGAAGATGTTTGTCCATCTTCTGCTTCATTTGGGTCAGTGAACACGCGAGGGCCTTAGATATTGTCTACTTTCAAAGAATGCTCTGTAAAAATTCCACGAAAGCGCCCCCCCAGACCCTCCGAATGATTTTTGATATTTCTCCGCCCGAAAATTTTTCTGGCTACGGTAGTGGTGCTCCGAACTATAGACAACTATATATTATAATTTATTCGCATAACAACAAATTTTATTCCTACACTAAAACGTTAGATACCACTTATATTTGCTGTGCGCGAAATTTTGCTTTCTGGACACAACTCTTCTTAGTTGGACGCAAATAAAATCAGCTGGACACAAGTTTGACACAGCCCCGATTTTCAAAAACCCACCTGTTATGCCACCGAAAAGCTGAAAGACCCACGAGTTTTGGAACAATTTCAGGTGGAACTTTCGAACAGATTTCAGGCGCTGTCTGATACCGATGACATCGAAAACCTATGGTCCACTACCTAAAGAGTTCACACATTCAAGATACGACATCGCTCTACCTTACTACTACCGCTAGACGCCGTAATGATTGGATCTCGCCGGACACTATAAATCTGGTGGAACAGCGAAGACACGCATTTCCGGCACCAAGGCGCAGGGAACTTTCTGCCAGGATAGCGGAGAACATAGCAAAAGACAAGAATGCATTTTCTTAAGGGGGCACTTGCATTCTCGGGATTGTAGATATAAAATTTAGACCGATAGTTCAATTTTAAAGAAATTCCAACTAAACTTATCTTGTTTGGCGGGGCATCTTTTGGCAAAATTTCGGCAACGGAGACCACGTGCTTGTCTAGCTACCGGTATGGCTTAAAATTTCGAACTTTTAACAAAGCAGCAAACGATAGCGTCGAATACACCATTTGAAAGAGCATAAAAACCCGTTAAAACTATGTGCATATCTCTCCTATACGTGGTTGCAATAAAAAGTTACAGGCGGTTGAATATATGACAAAGTTACGTTTACCATTCCCAACGCGAATGCTATTGTAAAAACCTATCGTTCGGAAATGAATACTACAGGGCTTTTCATGTAGCTTTTGTGTTGGATTTCTTTATTATTTTATGAAATACACGGTGCGAATTATTAAAAGCATAACATTTGCGAAAAACTGAAGCGATTATTGCGAAATTTTTCAATTTGATTTTCTCATACATGCTTCGACCATACTCGCTCAAATTGTGCATGCACGTTTATTTGACGGTTAGGCAGGGCCAATTTTTTTAGTTTTTGTTTAAATCGTATATTCCGTGAGAAATTTAATTTCAAAGTTTTCGAATATGCATAAAATGCCCAAAACTGCGTAAATTGAAAAAATGAAACAATTGCCCCTGCGTTATGTTAATTTACGCAATTGTGCCAAATTTGAGCTGATTTCATTCAGCCGTTAATGAGTGACAGCGTTTTGAAAATTTCAGCTTATCCCTCTTGTGTAAGTCGAAAGCCAAGCACTGCATTATTCTAATTCTACATACTGTTAGCATTTAGCACCAGCTACCTCTATGCTGAAAGTTTGCAATAGATTCGATGGAAAATAAACTTAAGATAACCGTTCCCTGGAATGCAAGCGCCCCCTTAAACTGATGCACACCTGCAACCAACCCATTTAATAAGTAGCTGACGGATCCATAATACGCAGTTTTCAAAGAAGAAATGAGCGGTGGGCAGAACATTTCCAATCTCTTCTAAGCCGGCCCAGTCCCGCCCAGCCCTTTTTCGACCTCACATTTGATGGCTTTCTGGACATCTCCTCTGCAGTGCCTACAGAAAGCGAGGTCACAAAGGCTATAAGATCTATGAAATCTTCAAGTGCTCCCGGTGAGGATGGCATAAATGCCAGTATACTAAAAGCCGGAGGGCCAGCACTTTGGAGTCAGCTCGTTCAAAAGATTTGGCAGACTGAAGAAATACCATCTGACTGGAAGAAATCTGTTTTGGTGCCACTCTTCAAGAAAGGTAGTAAAACAGAATGCAAGAATTACAGGGGTATCTCACTTTTAGATGTTGCATACCAGATCGTCGAGGCCGTAATCTTAGATTGAATTCGTAGCGCGGTAGACTTCTGCCACCGTGAGAGCCAAGGAGGATTCATACCGGGCCGCAGCACAGTGGACCAAATCTTTGCCCTGCGGCAAATTATGGAGACTAGACACGAATATAGGCAACCGCTAGTCGTCGCCTTTGTGGACTTCAAAGCAGCCTTCGATTCCATTGACCGCCAACGTATGTACGAAAACTTGTCGTACTGCGGATTGCCGGAGAAGATTGTAAATAAGGCGCATGTACGACCAGAGCCTTAGCGCCGTCCGCATTGGCACAAACCTGACTGATTTTTCCCTGTGAACACCGGTGTGAAGCAAGGCGCACTGCTTTCACCTTTATTATTTAACATCGTGCTGGATGTGGTCCTCCGCAAGGGCCTTGAAGGATCTCCAGGCATAAGAATTGATGCTGGGGAACTCCTGGTGGATCTGGATTATGCCGACGACATCGCTCTGTTAGCTGAAACTAGCGCTGATCTGAATCTAATGACCGACAGACTGGACAGCTATGCTTCTTCAGTCGGGCTGCTCATCAGCGCTGAAAAGACAAAGGTAGTCCGGTCATGTTCTGCAGATCTGGCGCCTATCCTTCTACGGGGACAACCATTGGAATGTGTTGGCCAGTTCTGTAACCTGGGCAGCCTTGTCGCGGCTGACGGTAGCCCTTCTCAAGAAATCAGATCCAGGATCGCCAAAGCGGAAAATGCCTTCAACAATCAACCGAACTGCCTGTGGAAGGATCAAAAGGTTAGTTTGCGCACCAAGCTAAAAGTCTACTTTGCAGCGATCCGACCTATCCTGCTTTATGCTTGCGAAACCTGGCCTGCTAAGGTAAAAGACATCTCCAGGCAGCAGGCCTTTGAATTTTCTGCTGGCGACGAATACTTGGAGTCACGTACCGAGATCGAATTTCGAATCGTGATATCGCCAGGCGCATCAATCCTTCATCACTGTGTAGATCAGAACTACTGAGACGTCGACTCCGCTGCTTAGGTCATATCCTGCGGCGCCATCCTACGTTCCCTGCCAGGCAAACGCTGATGGCAGAACCCTTGCCGCAATGGAAACGCCCCCGTGGTGGGGTCCGCACTACCTGGCAAAGAACAGTACAGAAAGATTTCGCTGGACTCAAGCTTCACCGCATATACCGTTCCTGCCATCAGACCGGATGAATATCTTGTCCGACATCGCCGCCGACAGACAGCAATGGATAACGATGATGATGAGCAGTTTGGGCAAAAAACCGGAAAATCCGGTTTGCCAGGATAACCCCACCCACAACTTCCCCTCCTGCACATGTCTGGTTTATAATGTGTATATGTCACGTACTATCAGCCTAATCGTTCAGGCTGCCTGGTTGTAGGTACAAACAGCCTTAAAACAGATTGTACGTACAACCAAAACTGTCACAGCAGGAGGTCTTCATCTATTATATACTTAGACGTTACGCATATGACATTTGTGCATATGTGTATGCGCATATATATGTTGGCACAATGAACTTCAAGTTAATTGACCTTATTGACAGTGAAAAATATATAAATGAGGAATTTTAGGGAGGGAACTGGGTATTAATCTCTTAAACTACGTGCATAAATCTTTAAGGAAACTATGTACGTGTACTGCTTTAGCTTATAAACTTGAAATTTAAGAATTTTGCTTGGAGAATTAAGTGAACATGAAAACGAAAAAAATGCGATTATAAGTATGATTTAAGATCCAGTTTAAGAATCCCCCAAATTGGATACGTACGTACATAATCTTGCATTAAAGTAACCGCATGTGTACAATAATAGAACACACAGCAGGAGATATTTCTGAACAGTTTTTAACCAAAAAATTACTTTTGAGATTTTCAATTTTTTAAAACTATTGGAAATCTTTTGCGTTTGCACGTCCTCCCTAACCTTAACTTTTTAGTTTCTTGACTAATACTTCAAAATTTTGTATGGGTGCTTACTGTACTCCGATGAATTCAAAAATTTAACAATTTGGTTAAAATTAAGAAATTTTAAAAAGCATGGTAAATTGCGATTTAACATTCAAAATTAAGAATTAGCTCGATCCAATAAAGTTACTTAAAAATACGTTTTTCATTTGAACTAAAATCCTGAAAATTGTTTAATATTACATTGACGATAGGTCAGAATCCCCGAAGTAACTTCCATCACCTTATTTCAACCTTTCAATACATTTTAATACAGATGATCCCAATTTAGCAATTCCCTCCAACCGAGTTTCCAAGATTCCATCAATGTTTTTTTGTATTAAGTATAATCGCGTTTTCTGTATTAGTTTTCATTTTAATTTAAATTTCAATATAAAATTGTCCAATTTCAAGTTTATAAGCTAAGACAGTACGTATATACGTACACCTCCTTTCCTTAAAGACGCGGTTACTTTAATGCAAGATTATGTACGTACGTATCCAATTTGGGGGATTCTTAAACTGGATCTTAAATTATGCTTATAATAGCATGTTCTGTTTTAATTTTAATTTTCATTTAATTCTCCATGCAAAATTCTTAAATTTCAAGTTTATAAGCTAAAGCAGTAGACGTACATAGTTTCCTTAAAGGTTTATGCACGTATGAGATTAATACCCAGTTCCCTCCCTAAAATTCCTCATTTATATATTTTTCACTGTCAATAAGGGCAATTAACTTGAAGTTCATTGTACCAACATATATATGAGCATACACATATGCATAAATGTCATATGCGTTACGTCTAAGTATATAATAGATGAAGACCTCTTGCTGTGACAGTTTTGGTTGTACATACAATCTGTTTTAAGGCTGTTTGGACGTACAACCAGGCAGCCTGAACGATTAGGCTGATAGTACATGACTTATATATTTCTCGCAATAATAAATATATATAAAGCTAAATTAACAGGAAAACTTTTTCTGAAAAAACCTGGACAAATTCTGGATGATTATTTTCCAGATTTTTCCATACATTTTTGAGACACTTTCCAGACTTTTCCCCAGACATGATCCAGCGATTTTACAAGCTTTTTCCAGATTTTTGTCTAAAGTTTAAAATTTTCCAGGCTTTTCAGGATCCACCAGCATCTCTGTCCTGACTTTTGGACCTTGGATTGTCCTCGTCCCTTCTTGCCTTCCTACACTACTGCTAGACTAGAATTAGTAACACTACTGCTTTTTAGGTTTACAAAAGTTACAGTCAAAAATGAGTAAACTTCTCATTGAATACTTTAATTGTTAAATCTACATACGGACACAAATTAAAGAACCGCAAAACAAAACAAAGATTAATGCGGACAATATTAATAAAATTAAGCCAGTATAATTGTAGACTGTTGTGGTATAGAAATAGGAAGTGCAAGAGCATTGTGCCAGATTACATATATAAGTGCATTATTTTCATATACGGACCGCCTTGTAATGCCCGACCGACCTGATTCTGGGACTCATCACTCATCAGGGGCTTACAATCAGGTTATTTTAGTGATTAAATTAACCACCCATTTTCAGGGTACTTTTTACCGGGGGGGGGCGTGTGCCCCCCCTGAAATTGACCTCAACCCCGAAAATGCCTTCCTCCCCCGAAATCGCCCCCTCCCTGGATTTTTGCTCCCCCCGGGATTTTTTGGGGGCCCAAATTTTTGCCAGAATAGGCTAATTTTCAAAAATTTTCTTTCTTCGCCGGAATATAAAATATAAAAATTCGCCGTGTAAAATACGCCAAAAAATACCAATTGTTAGCTCATTTTTGCAAAAAATCTTCCCCCCCCCCCGAAAATTTCTTCCCCCCTGGCCCGGGGGCCCCCCGGGAAGCCCCCCCCCTCAGAAAAAATCCCCAAAAAATACCCTGCGTTTTTAGATAAAAAGTAGTTTCGTCCCCTGGCGACCAACTCCAGATATACGTGATGTTAGAAGCACGCATACAATTAGTGCATAAATACGTATATACATTGATACAATAGACACAACAAAAGCAGTGATAAATTAAGCTGTACTCAGTGAAAGAGCAGTGATTATACCCTAACGTAAACGCAGGGTTTGCCGTAAGGTGCCGTCATCCTGACCTGAATGGCGATATGTCGAGCTCATTCAAGGTAGTCAGTGGTGTTTCACAAGGTAGTGTGCTTGGTCCGTTACTGTTTTTGGTCTATGTAAACGATGTGGTCAGACGTGTTAAGCAAGATTAAGATTTATGCTGATGATTTTAAATAATGTTTTACATGTAAACCCCAAAATGAATTTCAAAGTCAGTTGAATGATATTTCTAATATATTCAATTAAGCAAGCGAAAATCAATTGAAATTTGCACTTGAAAAATGTGTCCTTGTTCACTCTGGATATAATAATCGAAAGCAGGTATACGTTGTTAATGGAGTATAAATTCCCACTGCTGCAATTATTAAGGATTTGGGTGTGTTTGTTGATGAAAACCTCAAATTTTCTGCGCATTGTGTTGAAATTGCTACCAAGGCAGGTCGCCGATCACATTTAATTTATAGAAGCTTTCTTTGTCGTGATAGGGATTTTCTTCGTGCTATGTATCTGGCGTATGTTAGACCTATTGTCGAATTTAACTCTGTAATCTGGAGCCCGCATCTTAAAAAGAACATTAAGATCATTGAGAGTGTACAAAACCAGTTCACGAAGAGAATACGATTACTACAAAAGATGCAATATTCTGAAAGACTTAGAATACTTGGGATGGAAAGTCTTGAATCTCGTCGTATTAAAGCTGATTTGGTGCAGTGTTTTAAAATAGTTCATGGGACTTAAATTTTGAGTTTTTTCGGAGTAGTGGTGGACTAAGAGGTCATGACAAAACCTTAACTTCTGCAAACTTTCGTAGAAATGAAAAAAGTACTTTTTTAGTAACCGTGTAGTGCAGATATGGAATAATCTATCGTCCGATCTTGTGGGCTCTGCAAATCTGAACATATTTAAGTGTAGTCTCAAGGAGTTGGATGTTTCTACGTTCTGTCAATTGTTTTAACTGAGCTCGAATTAGCACTTTTCGCACTTCACTTTTTCCAGTAATGTTTTATTTCGTTTGACTTTATGACTTTTGTTTCATGTTTAGGATGCACGTAAGTAGTTGTACTGCGACTCAGTTTAATCCTTTTCAGTAAAGTGTTTACTGTATATTTGTGTATGTGAGCGCTTTATCTGAAAAAACATTTTATTATTATTATTATATTTTTATGTCAGACCCCATAAATTTTGCATCATAAATGAATCAGATTTCATAAATAGTGTTATCATTTGGCTTATTTGGCGTATTTCGCGAAAAAACTACGTTCGTCAAGTCAGCAAAAAAGATTTGACTACAAATTATAATTCTGATGTCACTGGATAGCCCTCAATTTGTAGTATATGGGTCACTTTCCTTTTAATTTGTAGTTGTAAGGTTAATGAGAGATCAGCGTTTGAAATTTCATGTCTTTAACATATAAGACGTATGTCTCTGCTGCACAGGTGACTCAGATTTGGTCACGTGACTGCGTCACATATGCTAGAGACGTGTCACATATGCTAGAGAAACGCGCGTTCCACATGTTAAGGTGGTGATTCCCTTTGGTCACAAAAAGTTGGCACCATTATTACTCATTCATTACTTGTAGTTAAGAAACCATTTTTACATCAAAATGCAGGTTGACACTTTCTCTTTTTAAGGCCTACCACGAAACTAATGTTACTTTTCTAAAATATTTTAAACATAGTTTAGAAAAAGTATTATTTCCCAGATGTTTTGCAGACTCAAGCAAATTTTTTCGCGAGACATCGGTTATATAATTCGATACCTCCATCAAATAGCTGGGGACGGTTTTTTAGTTATTGTGAAATCGTTCTTCGTTATAGAGAAATAAGCTGAAATGTAAGCGTAACTTGTATTTTGCCTACTTTTTCCAAATTTGTCAGGCGATTGCTTTAGCTAGAAAGCAGTAATCGGGTCAACTAAAGCCCGGTTCACGGTTTAATGCTTTAGTGCTTAGTGCTTTGTGCTTTAATAGTTCATGATGGCGAGAAAGCACAGTGTTTTGTGCTTTCTCGGTTCACGATGGTTTGTGCTTTGTGCTTTTGTGCTTTTGGTGTGCTTTGAGACTCTTCCAC
>JASAND010021504.1:0-10745 GCA_030248195.1 Trissonchulus latispiculum | reverse complement strand
TTAAGAGTCTCTAAGCGATGTTGAACAATGCTCAACTTTTCTGCCTGTCCTTAAGGTGCTGGTTTCTTTTCGGGTATTTTTGACTCATTCGGCTTTAATCCTTTACGCAAAGGGATAAAACTTACGAAATAACCTATTTCCGTGCTCTTTAACATTTTAGGACCAGTCTCGTATTCTTGGGCCAAAAGATAAGAAAGTTTTGGTTTTTGGCTTTAAGCTCCCAGTAGGTAGACAAAACACGGGATTGGTTGGTATGGCTGGAAAGAGGACACGAAAATGAACATTTTTGCTCTTACAACCTTTGAGCAATCTCCAGTGGTTAAGTCAGTATAAGCAAAAAACTGTTTTTAGGGTCAAAAATGGCCATTTTCGAGGAAATCAGTTTTTTCAAAATTACTGCCACATGTTAAGGACAAAATTGGCTTAGTTATACTCAATCGATACATCGTCTAAATGCACATTTTAAGAATGCCTATTAGCCGGACTTTATTAATTTCAGCTAGAGATTTGGCCGAAAAACCATTTTGGCAAAACTGCTATTATTTTGTTTCGAACATCGATTTCTCAAAAACTACTCGACAGATTCTGGAGATTTTCGGCAGAATCAAAATTCGCACTTCTGCGGAGGGACTTTTTTCTTGGTTTGGGCTAAAACATATTGAGTAGCAAGAAAACTCAATGCGAAGTAGCGAAATTTCGTGTTTTTGCGCACTTGACCGATTTTCTCGAAGGTTAATATCTACTGAGCCAAATCAAAAAAACACCCCTCGGCCCATATGTCCTTCATATCATGGCGCAAGAAAAATTTTGGCCGCTTCTACAGTTTTGAGAAATTGATGTTCAAATATTTTTGGTCTGTTTTCAGCCTGTTCGATGTCAGCTTGTCAGAAACTTTCTATTTTTTTGCTAATTTTGCCAGATTTGTAAGCTCATGTGAATGTACAGATAATAAGCTTTAAAACGATGTATAAAGCTCTTTCCAACTCCCAAAATTGCGAAAGTTATAGCGTTTCAAAAAAATCACTACGAAGGCACTGCCCAAAAGGATACCACCAGCTTAAGATCTTTTTTGAGCTTCTGAGCGTATATAGGAGAATTTGAGGAGGATGCCATAACTCTGCACTTCGTGGACACGGCAGACTTTTGATTACAAATAGATAAAAGGGAGGGAAGTCAAACTAACCGCAAAACCAGCGTGAACAACGAAAAGTGAAAAGTCTCTCTCTATTACCTGAATACTTAAAAGTAGCTGCATCTATATCCAATTTGAAAATAAGTTTTCCACATAATATAACGTTAGCTGTTAACAATACAATAGAAATGATATTGCATTGTTCCAATTTAAAATATTTAGTTAGTTTTTAACTACACCAAGTAACCAATGAAATTTGAATTTGTTGTCACGTGACCGTGTCTCTGTCCTTTTAAGTATGAACGTCTTGTCTCTATCAGTGTAGAGACAGAAGGACAGAGACATAGAGACAGAGACTCAGAGACAGAGACATACAAACAAGTATGAACCGGGCTTAACAGAGCTAACCTCACCACCAATTATTTACTATGGAAACTGCTTATATGCGGAATACTGAGGCAGATCCGTATCTACGTATTGCAAAGTTTATTAAGTTTCGAAATAATTTACTTAACATAGCACACCGGTTCATGACTTTCAGCACGAATTAAGGTTCCATAATAGCACATGTATATCGTAGAATGCTTAGAACCTCACAACTTTGACCTGAAAGATGGTTAGTGTTGGTTAATTGTCAAATTTTTTAATCATTAATAAAATAAGGTATGATGAGATGATCCCTTCCATTCAAAGTGTAAAGATCACGGTAATCTGGCAACTCTGGTTTGGACATAAGATGCAACAATGAAGACCAAGACAGTCATATCATAGGATAGGTTTGGCGGAGGGGGAATGCGGGTGCAGACATCCCCCACACCCAACCAATAAAAAGCTGTAGATCCCCTCAGCGCGAAAAAACGGCAGAAACGCTTGTCCAGAAGAAAAAAGATAGAACCGCAACGAGTTTTATCAAAACTTTAACATTTTGTAGCAAATTATAAGGATTTTTTCAAAACTTTTTAGAAATCAATAAAAATCTTCATTTTTTACTAATTTTTGGCCGAAATTTTGAAAATATCCAATTGTCGCTTATTTTTAGGCCGACTCCATAAAATTGCGGATTTTACAGGGGTAGATCCTCCAAAATCCAGCCCCGCGTTAATATATGATCATAGTAAAACCTGGGGGTATGGCAGGATACAAGCATCTGAGCTGTAGCTTGTTCAGCTTGTTGCTATTAGAGTTTTTTAAAAATTATTCAAAAATTGTCATTATGACTGGTTTTAGTTAAACTTCGCCAAATAATACTTCGTGGTTGCACTGCAAGATGATTTAAGGCATTCGAAAGAACAGAATCTCAGTTTTCCGACAATGTACTGCTCAGTCACTAACGTTGTGTCAGTCGCCAGGACCAGGAGTCTACTGAAAAAGGGTTCTCTGAAGTGGGAGAACTGTGGGTAGGTACTCAACGAAAAGTTACAATGGAAAAAACCGACTTCCCGGGAGTTGACAGTTAGTTTTCTGATTCAACACCCTAACTAATCGCTGTATAACTGCGATTCGCTGCAGTTCCAAACTACAGTTATATAATTCTGATGTATAGTTAAGTAATCCAACCGGTTTGCCGGTTCTAAGACTATACTACAGACGGTTCTGAAAATCGCAGCAGCCCATAACTCTGTCCGTTCCTGCTCGGAAACGCATTTATGATATGTCGGTTGGATAGAGCCACCTTAGAACATATGAAACAATTCCATTCATTATTTGGTGTCCTGTGTCAGTGTACCCCGTGATCATTTGATTTTTCAGAAAAATAGAAAAACAAAAATCAAAAATCAACACTTTGATTTTTGATTTATGATTTTTGTTCTTTCAGTGGAAATCAAATATCAACGCTTTGATATTTGATTTTTGATTTGTTGTTAACAAAAATTTTTGATTTGATTTGTTGTTAACAAAAACAAAAATCAAAAATCAAATATCAAGTTTTGAGAAGTCAGATGAAAACACTATACGAATTTCCCAAATAAAAGAAAAATCGAAAATCAAACCCTTGTTTTTTGATTTTTGACAATGTAACAAATATCAAAAATCAAATATCAAACGCTTGTTTTTTGATTTTTGACAATGTAAGAAATATCAAAAATCAAATACCAAAAGCTTGTTTTTTAATTTTTGTTTTTGTCACATTTCATAAAATCCACAATACGGCTGCAAACTTCCGGCAGAGCCGCAGAAAACCGGTTATTTCCAGATGGATCAAGTGTACTCTGAGGTGGTGATTCATTTCGGAGACATCAAATTTGCATCGTTATTACTCATTCATTACTTTGAGTTAAGAAGCCATTCTTATCTCAAAATGTAGCTTAACATTTTCTCTTTTTAATGAATACATTGAAACTAATTTTTTTGAAAAACGTTTTAACAGATTTCTGAATAAGTGCTATTTTTCAGATTTTTGCAGACAGAACAAATTTTTTTCGAGCGACATCAACTACATCATTCGATACATTTTAGTTAAGTTCTTCGCAACAAAGTAGAATTCCACAAAAAGTAAAACAAGACCCCAACTATTTGATAGAGGTCCAAAATTTTTGAAAAATTGCACTAATTCAGAAATCGGTTAAAACAATTTTCAAAATCCAAAATTAGTTTCATTGTATTGATTAAAAACAGGAAATGTTAGCTACATTTTGAGATAAGAATGGCTTCTTAACTCAAAGTAATGAATGAGTAATAACGGTTCAAAGTTGATGTCTCCAAAAGGAATCACTACCTCAGCTTACACTTGATCCATCTGGAAATAACAGGTTTTTACCGGTTCAACCGGAAGTTTGCAGCCGTATTGTGGATTTTATGAACTGTCACAAAAACAAAAATCAAAAAACAAGCGTTTGATATTTGATTTTTGATATTTGTTATATTGTCGAAAATCAAAAAACAAACGTTTGATATTTTATTTTTGATATTTGTTACATTGTCGAAAATCAAAAAACAAACGTTTGATATTTGATTTTTGATATTTGTTACATTGTCAAAAATCGAAAACCAAGCTTTTGATGTTTAATTTTTTTTATTTTGCAAATTCGTTTAGTGTTTTCATCTGACTTCTCAAAACGTGATATGTGATTTTTGATTTTTGTTTTTGTTAACAACAAATCAAAAATCAAAAATCAAAGCGTTGATATTTGATTTCCACTGAAAGAACGAAAATCAAAAATCAAAAATCAAAGTGTTGATTTTTGATTTTTGTTTTTCTATTTTTTTGAAAAATCGAATGATCACGGGGTACACTGACAGTCCTGCCCCCTCCGAGTTCCACCAGTCAATCTTTTTCACATGTTTCCTTGAGAGGCGAGACGAGCAGGCAAACAAACTCCCGCAGATTCCGCTTGAAAGGGACCCACAAAGGGCGCCAGGGTCAAGGGTCAAGTACAGAGAGAACTGAGAATCTTCGCTGGAGGAATGGAGCATCGAAAGCGTTTGTGCTGCTCTCCACGAATTCTTGTCCAAATGTGTACTTGCACGACCGTACGAGTAGTTAATGAAACCCGTTGTCGAAATACCAAACTGTCTCATTTTGTGACCAACTCCACCATCCATCCAAGCGATACAACAGCACTAAAGAAATTCGGTTGGTTGCTTGTTAGTAAGTGGATTGTGCTATATATATTTCTGAAATTGAATCCACGTAACAACAAGGAGTTTACTGAAATCTGACAATAGCAACAACACAACATGACAAAACATCGCAAAAGTTTTCTACAGCTGTACAAATGCAGCATCATTACTACATACACTTTTAATGAATGTATAGTCTGTACAGCAAAAAAATACAGTCAATGGTCAAGAAATAACAACAAGGAATGGCGCAATACCATGCAATGAATGAACACAATAAGCAAAAGCAGCAGTCACCCTCAAATACCTATTCTTGGAAGCTCACAACGTTAGCTAAACTTTAAAACAAAACAGTCAATAGTGCAAAATAGAACAGCCTACGTCTGTGTACTTTAACGCTTTTAATTTGGTTGAACTGGTTTTACGTAACAAATAAACTTCAAGCAAGAGGGGTCCTTCAGCAAAACGTCTGTTTTAGTTTCCTTAGTTTCAGAGTGACTGAGTAGTGATTAAAACAAACAAGAGTACAGGTCAATAGGATGTACTGTGGTAGAGAAACCGGAAGGAGGGTGTGAGGAGAGGAGCGGTCATGATGAGAGGAGGAGGCAGGGCGAGAGGAGAGAAAGGAGGAGCAGAGTCAGAGTCCTGAGAGAGGCAGGCGACTGCAGAGGAGAGGCGCTCCCGTTCAGGTGCTCCGCCTCGTAGACCAGGAAGTCGTCGTACTCAAACGGCTCTTCTGTGAAGTCCTCCATGTCCTCTGGAATCTCGTCCGCAATCATCATCTTCCAGCCCATATACTGGTTGTTGTAACTCTGAAAGCAAATGTAGGTACGCAACACTGCATCACATGAACAGTACAGTACTGTGAATGCTCAGTCGAGAGAGATCAACTTTGCAGATAGGAAAGTAATGAATCTAAAAATGTTAGTGGATGATCTGTCTGTAGTGTGACAGCTGACGACAAGGCATCGCTATTTTTAGATATTTCGCTTTCCTGTATTCATTTTATTGTGGTGAAAGGCTGACATGGGATCCGAAAGATGTGAAGAAAAGGAAAAGTGTACATAGTGGGGATGCGACCACGGAGTTTTAGGTTTGCAGCAGAATACGCAACGAACCAACCAACCACTGATTTAGTTATTTACGGCCCGGCCCTGAAAAGCTCTGATTTTTAAAAAATTATTCTATGATGTGTTCTGCAGTTCTATGAAGTGAAACGTGTTGTGGTTTTGAAATATTTGGAGTCTGAAGAAGCTATGCGTAACGAGAATTTAAGCATCCTACCGTACTAAGGAAATTAATCGGAGGACTAAATTAGCCCTCAGCTTTGTTGCCCCATGCTTAATGAAGGTTGAACTACCGCAGTGGTTTACTGTTTTAGTGAGCTAAAATAGGCTAGTTAGTAGGTTGAACTCGAAAGCAGACCTACACAAACAGGCACTCACACTAAAATTGCTAACTCAAACTAAACTAGAATTTCAAAAAGCAGTACGCTACCTCAAACAATATTTGGCACATGCAGTCTCATTTGGTGGAAAGAAAGCCAGAAAGTTACTATTCAGGAAGGCAAAGACAACTATTAGAATTATAAAATGTATATCTTCAATAGATAAATATGTAAAAAACGTCAGGGCTTGGCAGGACCGGACAGGGTCGGGCCGGGCCGGGCTGTTTTCCGATGGGAGCTGCGCGGCCCGGTCCGAACCTGATTAATTTTTTCTCATGCCCGGCCCGGCCCGGCCTTTATTAGAAACCAGGTCTGCGCGGCCTGGCACGGCCCGACGGGCCGGGCCGGGCTTTGTCGGGCCTGATCTCATCTCGTCTCATCACAGCAAGAGATTTCAGGGTAGAGACAAAGGAATTTTCTAAAACAGGTGTTGTCCAGAAACAAACGGATTTGAATTTTCGAAACCAATTTTGTTAATGTTAATGTTTACATGCGTACCTGATAATAAACAACGTCAGGCGTGTCGTGGTCGGGCGTCCACTGGAACTGCCCAGTCGGCCCGTTCTGGCAGCGGAGTCGGAGGACCTTCTTGTAGTCCCGGAAGGTGGAATAGACATCCGGATCAATGGGACTTCCGATGGACGTCTGCTCCTTCCACATGCACAATCGACCCACTCAAACCATCAAAACAGTCAAATTAGACGTTAGAAATTGTTAGCATAATATAGCCTGCCCGGTTAGTGCAGAACTATCCTCTTTTTCTTGAAACAAAAACTGACACGATAAACTTAAGTGTTCAGATCACTATTAATAGTTATAGTTTGTGTATATACCTGGTAGACCACTTCTGTTGAAATCGGTTCCGTATCGATTCAGTTCTTCTGGTGACATTCCAGCGAAGATTTTAACCTGCTAAAATAAAAAAGAGTCGATCTGTCACCCTTGTACGTGTGTTTGGTGGATGTTTTGGAGTGCGGAGCGGAAACCCTTTTTCGCAGCGGAAATTTGCTGCTCGCAAAGGAGCCGCTCATATCCCAAACAAACCTTCTCCAATATATATTTCGCAAAATAGCGGCTGAAGGAAAAAGTCGAACTTTTAGATTCTCCAAAACTCAGCCCAGCTCTTTCCTGTACATATTTTATCTTGAGCTGTGCTCGTGCCGCACTTGTAGACTGAGTAAGAAAGGCTGTAAAAACAATTCGTAACTGGCAAGATATCTTCCACAATTATGGAATACCCGCAGGCTTTACATGTGAAACATAGACGAAAATGTCAAAAATCTGCCGGGTCTGGCAGGTATTAAGCAATCCGGGTTAGAAGTTGTCCAAAATATTTATTATGTATATAACGCTGGGCTAAGTAAAACTTCGTCTTATTTCCATGATAATCTCCTCAATAGTGCACCTGCCAGATCCGGCAGGTTTTTGACATTTTTGCCTAACTTTTACTTGTAAAACTTGTTTTTACGTTTGCAAAACGAAAATTTTTTACTTAAGATTTTTCGGACCGCAAGCAAATAACCTGAAAAAGATTAAACCGGAGGGTCTAGCATTTCAAGCAGTATGCCTGATAAAAAGTTACGTGGAATAACTGAATAACATAATCATAAGCTTGTAATTTGTAGATTCACCAAGATACAAATAATTAAAACGCTGGTTCAAATAAAATAGTTTCAATTTAAAATCTATTTTTTCAAACTGTAACATTAAACATCTAACCAGTTTAATTTGTTAGATTAATTGGTTATATTTAGTTAGAGTTGTCAAAAACATAATTTTTGATGGGGCCGTGACGGGCCGCGTTTTATGTTGGGCCGGGGCCGTGTTCCATGCACACCCTACATATGTTAAGACTTAGTTGTTAATACATGGGTGCTTTTAAAATGTCCAAAGCCGTTCGGGAATGAAGAATATTGTGTACGGTGCGGACAATATAACACCAATTCACTATCCTGCCGGATATTGGTTAAGGGCTTTCAGGCACTCCTAAGTAACAGCTCCTGCATTGCCACTGGCATGCGGGAAGAGCATAAAAGCATCACATTTCTGTTGTAATTTAAATTCGGCACAAATTTAAAAGCTGTGTAAGCGCTGTGCACAAGGATATGTGCGCCTGCCGGATAACGGATTCGGGCTGTTATAAGTTTAAGTTATAAGCTATCATAAAAAGTTATAAGCTGCTCAGGAAATGAATAAACTGTAACGGATCAAGGTTGGAATGGTCAACCTTTCCGTTGCTGGCGGTTGTAGCTAGGCTAGCTACCCGCTTGGCTTATCATAACATCATCATTTGTGGGCTGGGACACGTTTGCAAGTCACGTAGCTCCCCCAACGTGTATGCGTGGGATTGGGTGGGTTCCCCCCCTCGTGACTTTGGGAGCTACGTGATTTGGGGGAAATTCTCACTAGGGGGCGCTCGTGGGAGGGTCCAACCCATACACTCGCTCCCCTATTCATTCTGTATTATTCTGTCAACGTGTGCGCTTGCTATTTATCTGCTATTCTCCCCCATTACTGTAAATATTACTGTGTGCCTCCCTCAGCTCTCCCCAGAGCTTGGTACGTTGGCTGACCCCCGTCAGCCGCTGTAACTGTAAGTCTTTGTTTATTGTGTGTTTGTTTGTGTTTGTTTGAGGGATCATCCCTGTATTATTATTGTATTGTTATTACTTATAACTTGTTGTTCTGTTCCTAATTAAAGTGTATTTAGTTAGGTTTGAGTCTTTCTGAGCTCCTGCTAGGTAGGTAGTTCAATCTTGAGTGAGTGAGAGTGCGAGTCATCTCGCCCTTAGGATCGGATTACCTGCTGCGTATATTGTCTGGCGAGGCTGTCCCGACCGTCTCCTGTAGTCGGTCTGTTATCCATCTGTGCCACGGTCTCCGCGTCCGCTACGTCTGGGCGTGGTAACGGTGTTAGTACGTAGGTTAAACTACTAGCCCCGCTACAAAACGAACGAAGCTAAGATGTGTCACTACCAGAGATGAAACCGGGTCACTCACTACATATTTACTGACCCGGTGACCCGGTGACCTGATCGAAAATTCACGTTTAAGCTTGGAAAAATTAAAAGTACTTTTATTGGGGTGCGGTGAGTGTTTTTTCCTTTTTGAACATGTTTGACGTCTAAAATAAGAAGTTGGGCAAAAGTTTTGCTTTCCTTGAAGTAGTAACATTAAAAAGTAATTGTAAGTAAGCCTGAAAAAATCAAAACTGATTTGCACGATTTCGCACTCAATAATGTGAAGTAAACTACATAGCTTTTTGAATCAAATAAACTGGAATAAAATACTTTGCCAAAGCCATCATATCATCTAATTCTAATCATAGAGATTGACATTAGCACTTTTGTGTTTATCATTATTTATTTTAGTAAAATATTTTATTTAGTTGTATGATTGAAGTTTCACTCAGCGGAGATTCTTTGGAAATATTCTTGCTCATGGCTAGGATTCAGACATTGTATTCTATAAGTAAAATCAATCACCATTACATATAGATAGTAAGCCATGTGTAAATCTTGTTTTGCTGAGATTTTCCGTCTTACCGGGATTTGAAACTCACAGTCTGACTCCTCCCTCCAAAAATGATAACAACAGCGATTAGTTTACATTATAATTTACATTTTCTAGTTAGGATTTAACGCAGTCATTGTAGTTTCAAACCTAGATCTAAGCTTGACAGGACATTACAAATATATTGATGACATTACTATAGCGACAAGCATTTAAAAAAACTACACGATTAAGTTAAGAATAATTCTATTGCTAGTTTTTGCATAACAGCAAAAAATTTTCCCCAACCAAAAATACTCAAGACTGGGTCAGATCTCCAGACCCGGTGACCCGGTTTCATCTCTGGTCACTACAGCACTTTCGACCCGAAAAAGTCGCGCCTGAGGTGGGGATCGGACCCACAAACATTGACGATTTAGGCCAACGCTCTATCTAAAGTCTGACCAAAAAATCTTGGAACCGAACAGTCAGCACCAGTCCTGAGTTATCCTTTGAAGGTAGTCTATATAAAGTATATATTTTTAGAATCCTCAGGATGAGGAGATTCCGATAAACCCATCATATCCGGTCTATATCCGGTTACCGGATACTAAACGCTTCAGATTCGGAAGAAAAATGCTAATTAATTCATACTCTAGTATATTAGTCCTTGGCTCAAAACATTTCCGAAAATCGGGTCACATCCGGTCCATGTCCGGTAACCGGATGCACAGGTCACAAAAACTGTACAGCAAGATGGGTAGGTCGTACAGGTTCGCTGATTGGAGTTTTGGATTCCTCGGGTCCAAATTAGTCTGTATCCAAAATTTTGTCCGGTTTGGACCAAACTTGCGTGATCTATAGTCGTATCCGGTTCGCAAAAAACCGGAAAAAACCGTTTTTCCGGCCTGGTGCTCGGAATCGCGGATTAAAAATGTTCCCTTTTGGCACAATGAATGTTTGGGAGGCTACTTTCATTTTACCGGTGTCAAAGCAATCGAATATCCGGTCCATTTCCGGTTCTGAGCTTTGAAGTTTGAGATTTCATGGGCTATTATCTCAGTATCCGGTGTGAACTATTTCCTATTATTTCCTTTGATTTCTATTTGAAAA
>JASAND010021503.1:0-25783 GCA_030248195.1 Trissonchulus latispiculum | reverse complement strand
AGTTACGTATTGCTCCTGTAGAAAATACTCTGTATACACTCCACAATTTTGCGCAGTCATCACTACATAGTAGTAAGGGTAGGCAGACTCCCCTCCTGTCTCAACAGCTTGCGCATAACCCTTTGCTCTACGCTGCGCACCTCCTTAAAATGGTTCTCACTCCGCCCGAACGGTTAGGATGAGTGGGGAGCCGGAGGCCAGATGTATTTTCAAGGGTGCTCCTTGCCTTCCCAGTTCCCAGGTGGTTGGTTTTCTCCGGGATGTGGGGCAACTTTCACTTGCCTCAACCATTTTATGGTTGATCAGACAGTCTAGGATAACAAGAAGAAGAAGAAGAAAAAGAATGACTGTATTATATTTAATGTTTTTATATATTAGAGGGGATTTCTGCCGTTAACCATAACTTATGGATGCTATAAAGGCAGTGGAAATTGTGCTCAGTTTTAAGCCTTTACTGGATTCAACTCTCCACCAAGATCTTGCTGCTGCTTTTCGTTGCCTGCGTAATTTGGTAACCGATAGAGAAAAGTTTAATTCGATTGTTGAAGACAAAACTGTGATCCTACTTGAACACTCAACTGCATTACTTCGGTTAGTGCATCACTTATTTAAGCAATGGTCAAGCCCCGTATTGTCTGTTTTAAGTTTTGCTTTCTACTGAAAAATTTTGAATTTATCTTTTTATGTTGCGTTTCTAATTAAACAAACAATGCAGACCAGTATGTTAATCGTTAAGTAAACTTCTACGTAGCCGTTAATTATGTGTTAGGCCAGTTTGACACAATGATGCGTCTAAATTTCAAGCGATCATTTTTATCTCTATAAACAACTAACTAGCTCGTTCTGCAATATTGTTTTCATTGCCAGATTATTGATATGGCGGACTAAATTTTCCGACAAAATAAAAAGTGCGGGATTCAGCGAAATTATGTGCTCAAACTCTTAGCTATCAGCATGGACAGTTTTAACGTTTCAATTTTAACTGTTGTAAAACATGTAAACGGTTAGCTCAGTGATCAGTCTTATTTTAAAGAGGGGTCAAAATCCCCTTCTCACCGGGAAAGGGGAGCTTATCGAAAATGGAAGGGAGATACATTTTTGTGAAGGTAGAATAACAAGTTTTGACGTTTAAAAAGGTACAAAAACAAACGTGTTAACGCTAACAAAAAATCGCTAAAATAGTAAATTAAGGTTTAAGCTAAAATTTGCTGAAATTTAGGTTAAATTTAGAAGATTCCTCATAAATCGGTGAAGCCGGAAATGTTTTGAAACTTTAGATTTAAAAATGTTAAAAGATGGCAATCTTTTGGGTTTTTGTGGAAGAGGTAGATAGGTCGGAAATTATGGTGGGATCTTCTCAAATGAGATGGACCTTGCCAAATCTTCCTGCAAGAATAAGCCAGGACAGGAGCCCAAAGGCTGTTTTTTGGAATTGCCATAGCTTTTTATTGCAGTTTAGTTGGTCCCTGTCGGAATTGGAGAAGGGGATTGAAATCAGTCGACAGGTGGTTCAGTTTCTGGGAAACGCGCTGACTCAGTTCAAACAGCATCAGACTCTACTCTGGTCTAGAATCTCTGAATTGTACGTAAGTCATGGTAGCTATATATATATACTGGTTGAGTATTGACTAGTTTTTGGAACCTGGCTCGCACTTTGAAAAATGTATAACGTAGGTATTTAACTCTAACAGCGGTGTATTTTATGAAGCACTCAGAAATTCAAAACGGTCTGGGGAGTTGTTCTTGTGGGTCAGTATACGTAGGTCAGTTGTGTAGCTTACTGGTCACTGTATATTAGTTTAGTAAGTATACGTAAACTTTTTGGCACTAGCTCATTTATCTTTAAGATTGTATCTGCTGTTGAGATCAGACGATGAAAAGCTGCGACGATACAGTTCTATGCTATTGTATAATTGTCTACTGAATGATGAATGTTTGGATAGCTTTGTCCACAGTAATTTGGACCTGTTAGGTAAGCTGACAATATTTTTGTTTTTGACCGTAAAGCTTAGCTACAGCCATTAAGACAGATGTGTCTTCGGGACTCGGATAATATCTAAGCTTGTTGGGGGATCGGCACTACCCTGTCCTGTCCTATCTATCGGCCTTGACCAACTCACTTTAATTAGTTGCAAAGCTTGAAGCTTGAAACATTTGTTTCCAAAGAAGGATTGTTTGTGAGGTATAATGGAATCGATAGACGTGAAGACGGAACCTAGAAGTTACGTAAAGATTCCCGAAAGTGACCCTTGGCTTCCTTATGGTCAACAGCGCAAACTGGCGTTCTGCTTTCTTCGGGGGCATCTTCCTAGGCAAAATTTTCTGGATAGGGAAGACGGAATGACCCCCTAGTCCGGCAGGGGGGCACAGATTTCTGGGGGGGGCGAAAAGTTTTTTGAAAATGCTTAAAAATAGCTATTTATGCAAGTTTTAGCCTAATTTTAAGCTGAAAATAGCTACAGAAGCCTAAGAATCCATCAGTAACACACCCGTAGCAACAGCAAGACCCTGGGCGCTTGTGTGCTGCTTCTCTCTCCTTCAATTATCATGGCTTTACATTCTGCCAAAATTCAGAAGATTTGGAGTGTATATTTAGAGGAACGGGACATAAAGTGGCGATCGGTTTGGCACCTCCTGAAATTTGCCCTTTTTAAAATTAGCTGCTTGCTACAGAGTACTGACTCAAGAGCGCGATGAGGTTATGTGAGCTCGTTTGTGTGGACAGTCTGTGTCGAAGACAGTGAAAAGTGAAATAGAGTGAAATTCGCAAAATTCCAATTCTGGTAGGTTGTTAGAAGCACTAAGCAGCGCATTTGGAATTTATTTAGTTTCATTCATTCATTTTAGAGGACATTGCATCGCCAAGACTGAATGATTCGGAGTGGCACTGTATAATCTTTGAACGACTGCTACAGAAGCCCGGTCTTTTTGCCACAGACTTTTGGATGACCTGTCCTACGCGAGTTGGAATTTGTATTCTGGACGTTATGGCCGGTCTCTTTGAGGATCCAGAGCAGGAAGATAAAGATAACAGGTCTGTGGCGACAATGGTGGCTGTCACAATATTTAGGATTTCGTTAATCGTTGGGAATTAGCTCGAAAAATCCGGATTTGAGAACTTATTGAATAGGGATACACTTTCTGTCAAAAATCTGAACAGGGTTAAGGTGTGTAGTCTCCTGCAGTTCAAACTAAAAATATATCGTTAGAGGAAAGAAAAGTTTTCGGGCTTACCTTCTGGTAAAGGTACGCTAAGATACTGTGCGTACCAGTGGTGCACTCTTGGGAGGGCAAACCAGACGTAGAGAAATTTTTATTGTCCATTTTAAAAAACTAACGAAATTTACTCAATAATTTTCTCTTATTTTATCCTTAATTTAACTCGTTAAACCCTTGTTAGCAATTTTTTAATATTTTTTAAAAATTTAACAGCTCCCAGACCTCCACCCCAATTTAAGGCCGCCCCCATCGAAAAACTTTCTACGTGCGCCACTGGTACATAGTATTTCTTAATATCAGAAGTCACCATTTAGAGGCTACCATTGCTCGTAGAGTTGCTTTTGGTGGTTGCATTTTGATTTTCTTGATTTTAGTGTATCCAATGATTGTGTTGTTGCCAAAGAAAATATTCAGGATCTAGCCTGTTATTGGATTGAACGTATAGAAATTATGGATGTCCGCCTTAGAAGATCTATATTACACCTTATGGCACTGATTAGCTCTCATCAGCTATATTTCTTTTCTGCCAATAAGGAATTCTTTTGTACTTCTGTAACAGCGCTGAAACAAGAATCGGTAATCATCTGCCTACTTTATTGCAGCAAGGAAGTGAAGTAAACGCAGGCTGGCAGGCGTATCGGTGAGAGCTCGTACAAGGAATTAATCGCGGCTAAATCAATAAAAACCCTAACGTTCTGCAGGCACTAAGACTTAGCTTTAATTGTCCGAAACAGGAGAGAGCTGAAATTATCAAATTGCTGGTATCACGTTCACGTGGCGTCATTTATGGGTTGAGATTCTATTAGTTGAGTCATTTATTAGTTAGTTGCCACTTAAAGTTGGAACTTAATTTCGTTGCATCAACTGATACTTAACTAATTGCCACTTGAATTAAGTAGAAGTTAACTACGACTTAAGTTCCAGCTTAAAGCCTGGTTCACACTGCTGTCTTATGTCTTATGTCTTTTGTCTTATGTCTCATGTCTTATGTTCCATGTCTTAAGACAGAACCGTTCACACTGCTGTCTTATGTCTCTTGATTAGGCAGCACATTTGAATCTTTCAGCCAATCAACTTGACAATGACTAGACTAGCTGTAATGTGATTGGCTCATCTCTTAAGACATAAGACAAAAGTTGAGCCTGGCCCAAGTCTGTCTTAAGACAAAAAGACATAAGACATAAGACATAAAACATTAGTGTGAACGCCTTAAGACACAAGACATAAGACAAAAGACATAAGACATAAGACATAAGACACCAGTGTGAACCAGGCTTAAGTCACGTGACGTTGGCTCAACCAGTTGTAAAAGCAAAGTTGGCGATTAAGTGCTTCTTAATTAGCAATTAAGTAACACATAAATTTAATCACCAACTACGGAAAATTTAATTGTCAGACAGATCAATGAAGATTTACTGGGCCTTAAGTTAAGTGTTGGTGCAACAGTTTGAGATCAAATTAAAAGTTATGGCACTAAAGTGGCAATTAACTTTAAGTAACAGCTGATTGCCATTGGTGCAAGCCACCATTAGTGCTTTTAGTTTATATTTGATTTTGTTTGTACATACTCTGTTTGATTTGATTTAGCTTGCTTAATTTGTTTGTTAAATTTTGCTTCATGTATTTATGAAATTTCTTACTTCAATCTTGCATGATTTTTCCGTTTAATCCTACAAAGCTTCCTGCAGAAACTACTGGAATTTTTGTAGATTTCTACAGATTTGCTCCTGTGCGGCCAGTAGTGATTAGTGGAACGGAGCCAGCAACCTTTGTACTTTCGACAGGAGTCTGAAATAGTAAACATTTCATGGCTTTCCTGTGGAAAATACTAAAGAAACCTGTAGTTTTTCGATTTTTTGACAATCCTGAACGAGATATATATTATATATATATATATATATATATACCCATTTTGTAGTTATTCAAGGCAAACCAGTGATTTCTACTGGACTGACCTATGATAAAGGATGGTAGTGGCTGGCGGCTCCGAAAACATTTTCAGCGGGGAGCGACTGTAGCAATAACCATCCACGGGGTGTTGAAAGATTGAAAGTTGAAAAATTTCAAAACATTTCAGTCTTCGAAAACTGTGATCACTGTCGCCGTCGCCGATTTATATTCAATTTACGTGTTCAACCCATCTAGTAATTAAGCCCATGTCAAGATAAGAGTAGAACTCCAAGAACTCCCACTGCAAAAAGGAGGTTCCCAATTTGTTTTCGTGCGATTCTATCCAGTGCGATTATGACTACACCCATTGTGTATTCTGCAGACACATCATTCTGTTCCAAGAACGTCATTATGACGTAACTGTACTGTGTTTACTTTAGGCAAAAAGGTGGGGTACAGTAAAGTTAGCCTGTTTTTGCGTACAAGCGTTTATAAGAGTTTTCTGCATTTTCTGCATGTTGTAAGTTAGCTTATAAGTGCTCACGTGGCACCAGAAAAAAGAGTTCAGGTCAAAAATTCAGGCGAATCAGGAAAATGTTTGACCAAGAACCCTTAAAATTTGACAATTTCTGGGGACCTTAAGATAGGGGGGGGGGGCGGGAAGCCCACAAAGTGGAGGTGGGGCCGAGTGGGGATGGGGAAGGCTCAGGTGGAAGTGTAAACCGGAAAAGTGCTTTTTACAAAACCTTTTGTATTTATCAGCTACAAAAGTGATTCCTGTAGTTTTTCGTTGTTTGGAAAGAATTTGTTCCTATTTTAGCTTCCCGCCGCCAGCAGAATCTCCTCGGATAGTGCTGAGCATGATGAACGCTCATTTGGGGCTAAACGTGACGCCGTTCGACTAATTGCCAATCTGCTTTATCGCAGTCCTGAAAATCAGAAATTGATACGAGATCTGGAAGGAATTCCATTGCTACTAAACTGTACTAGAATTGAAGACAATAATCCTTTCATTACTCAATGGGCCATCTTTGCAATGCGGAACCTTTGCGAAGATTGTCCAGAAAACCAGGAATACATCAAGACATTGTCGCCAGTTTCCAAACCATTTTTGACTGAGCAAACATAGTTTTAACTTATATATATATTGTGTTTTGTTTCAACTTAGTTTGTGTTGTGTTTTATCTTGTGTGCTCTGTGTCGTGCTTTAAGAGAACCTGGCCGTTCGCATTCAGCATAAGTGTGCGTCTAGTGCTCCGCACCCGTTGCATAAAAATGCTTGTTTTTTAGCACATTGTTTCCTAGTTTCCCTTAATTCACTAAAAATGTTTTCGAAAATTTTCGAAAAGTTATTGTCATTTCGCTCTGTGTGAAAAATTTAATGTGCATTAACAGATTTTATGCTTAGTATGTAGTAGCAGAACTGCATTCATAAATGAACATATATAGTTGCGAATTCGACAATTGAACATTAAGTTTTTGTGCAAGTTGCTAGTGCAGTTGATTATGGATAATATGGGCAGGGCAGAGTTTGTAGCAGGAAGAGTGCACTCTTATAGTTAATAAGCTTCTGACATCATCTGCACAATAATGGCCATCAGAACTGAGTACCTAGTGACCCCCCACACAATTAAGGGGGATCCGCTTTTTGGTCATTTTTCCGACCATCTCCGATTTTTCTCATTTTCACATATTTTATTGTCCAAGTGGGATATTTTAACGAGTTTATAAAATTTAAGTCGGATCTCTTACGGTTCTTTAGAAAATTCATCTCAAAGCAGAGGTATGCATATGTTAAACATAGGAAATCGAAAAAGTGTCGATTGTAATTCTGCGCCAAAAATCTCGAAACTGGTGTGAGATACCGGGTAACATTGGGTATCGTTTTAACCCTCTAAACAGATACTGTGTCACTGTGGAATTAGAATTTTGAATTACCCCTTCAAAAAATTTTAATGAATTTTTGAAGTTAGCGAACTGCCGAAAATCGCTAAATTCTGTCGTTTTTGGTGACCAAAAATGGGGGTCATTAAGTTTGACTGCATATTATAAAAAATAGAGATCGTAACTAAAAATTCTAACTCCAGTATATGTATAAAGCTTTCAAACGATACCCAATGTTACTTGGAATCTTTTGCCAGTGTCGAGATTTTTTGGCGCAGAAATTTGTTTTTTCTGCAAAATTGCGAAAGTTGCTGTTTTTTAGAAATATAGGCAATTTACGACCAAGCTATGTTGTAAAATTCCCTTTTTGCATTTCAATATATTTATTCATGCCTTAAGATCAATTTGTAACATAAATTATGCTGAAGGCTATGTTCAGTACTTGTCAGCGCGCCAATCGGGACCCTCCAGGCCCCGAATTTCACAAAACAGCGATTTTTCATAGTTTAAAAAAATGACATATTATACATCAATCGAAAGCTCTCAGTGCAGGGATGAATTCGTCTCATAGAACTATGGCTCGGAAATGCTTCTATTTTAAGTAAAGCGCTGTTAAATGTTTCGTTACATTCGAGGGGACAGGGGCCTTGTTCCTTTGAAAAACCCTTTAAAGAAGGTAACTGATCATGCTCATCTGACTTAAAACTGTACGAGGATGTTTTAATTGTTGTTTATTAAATGTATATAGCAAAATAAGCTAAAAATATGAAGTTGATTTGCGAAAACTTGCTTCAGTTGGCTGCAGCACCCTCATTTTCGCTGATATTCAAAGTGTGCTCCTTGAATGGCTCGTAACTTACGGAGAGCTGAACGAAACAACTCAAAATTGAAACTCGAAATGTACGACATGGCTGATTATGTGTGAAAATGAGCGAAATCCGTGGTCTAAAAGTTTCTCACGATGGACCCCTCCCTTAAGTTGTACACTTGTTTATCATCACTCGCTTGTATGATTTATGTTTATATGTTGAAGTTCAAAATCTTCTATCAGTAGGCACGCCACTTTCGAACCACTTTCGAACTTCAACACCAAACATACAAGCGAGTGATGGTACACAATTGTGTAAAGCGTCACAGTCTCAGTTATGTACTCTTGATAATACCAAGAGTACATAATATAAGAGTATGCCATTAGGCACACTCTGTGTTATCAGAGCATAAACTATGCTCTGCCACGCTAACGGCCCCCCCCCGCAAATCAGACCCTAGTGACCCCCCCGCAAATCAGACCTAGTCGAAACGGGGGTACGCTCACTCGCTCTATGTTTATGTGCTTAAGCTCGAAAACACAAGCAGTGTGTGCGCGAATTTTGTACCTGCTTCGAGCTTTAGAACACAAACATAGCGCACGAAATGCTTTGAAGTGCTGGGTCTAATTTGCGAGGGGGGGGGGGTGGGCCGTTAGCGAGCAGAGCATAGTTTTTGCTCTGATAACATAGAGCGTGCCTAGTGGCACACTCTTCTATTATGTACTCTTGATAATACCCAGTGTGATAACACGTTCCGTGTGTCACTGAGCTAATGTATTAGACCTGTAATATGCAACAATGGATATGGAAACAGTAAGGCCCACAGCCGGGAGGTTTCGTAGCCTATAAACATACTACACTGAAATTTTTGCAAAAACGTGCATTTCGATCAATTGAATATAATTATTGCAGTTTTACCTGTAGAGGTAGTAGACGATGACTCATCAGAGCTGACATGACGAAACAGTAGAGCTGCATTATCAGAAACCAACGGTGGAAGAAAAGCATATTGGAAATCAAATCACTGAAACAAATAATACATATAATGTGTTAAGTATTTGGATTACAGAGTTTATATCCGTAACCAGTACACCACTGAGGTTAAATTAAGGGGAAGGCACCTAGTTGATATGAAGAATAGACATGTAACCGTTTAATCCAAATTTACTAGATGACATATCTGTATTGATTTTCGGTGCCACTCTACCCGGTGGGAGATGCTCGACCTAATACATAACTATAAGTACGACCAAAAAATATGTGTACAAACTTCGACCGTAGCAGATTAACCTTTGGAGTAAACTCGAACAATGTATATATTTTTAGAATCCTCAGGAACCCGAGATTTCGAAAATTCGGAAAAATCCGTAATTCTTGGTTTCATTCACGGAAAATCTAAAATTTTTAGTTTTTCGCCCAATTTTTATCGCAATCAAAATTTTGTTTTCACGATCGAATAGAGCTGGCCCCGCTGCATATTTTTGCTTTTAGAAATTTTTCACGAAAATGCACCCAATTTCCGGAATTCCGGGTTTTTAAAATTTCCGGATTTTAAAAATTTTCTAAATTTCCGGATTTTAAAAATTTTCTCCAATACCAACAAGATGGGTATCATTCGAAAGCTCTTATCGAGCTGAACAACTTTTGTAATAAAATGAACTCTTGAAAATGTACGCAATTCCCGAAATTCGAAAAGACCGGATTTTCCGGATTTAAGAAATTTTCTCAAATACCCCACAATATGGGTATCATTTGAAAGCTCATGATGAGCTTAACAAATCTTGTAATAGAACCAATGTCTGAAAATGCAACCAATTCCCGAAATTCACGAATTCCGGATTTCAGTCTAGCTTGGAATGGAAGGTATTACGAATTCCGAGTACTGGGCTCATTTCTGCGAGTTGGTTCTATTACAAGATTTGTTCAGCTCATCAAGAGCTTTCGAATGATACCCATATTGTGAGGTATTGGAGAAAATTTTTAAAATCCGGTTTTCTCGAATTCCGAGAATTGTGTGCATTTTCAAGAGTTCATTCTATTACAAAAGTTGTTCAGCTCGATAAGAGCTTTCGAATGATACCCACCTTGTTGGTTTTGGAGAATATTTTTTAAATCCGGAAATTTGAAAACCCGGAGTTCCGGAAATTGGGTGCATTTTCGTGAAAAATTTCTAAGAGCAAAAATATGCAGCGGGGACAGCTCTATTCGATCGTGAAAACAAAATTTTGATTGCGATAAAAATTGGGCGAAAAACTAAAAATTTTAGATTTTCCGTGAATGAAACCCGGAATTTCGGATTTTACCGAATTTTCGAAATCTCGGGTTCCTGAGGATTCTAAAATATATACATTGTTGGGGTTTACTCCAAAAGTTAATCTGATATAAACGGTCGAAGTTTGTACACACATTTTTTGGTCGTACTATAGAGTAATAATCCTGGTTTGTGCCCCTTGCGTCCCCCCCACCATGCCGCCGCTCACAGCTCGGAACTTCAAGGGAAACAGCGGTGGGTAGAGCCCTTTCAGTTATAATTCTAAAATAGCTCCATCCTGGATGGAATCCATCTAAAATTGAAATATTCAATGAAATCCCGTGAAGAACCGAATTTTCGCAGAGTTTCAAATACTTTCTGTTATGAGTATCCCTTATTACACAGGATGTTACATAGTTTAGCTACCCTATTCCTGAAATTTGACCTTTTATATCTGGCATGCATATCACCTGAAAATTAAAATCATCTCTTTTGCCGTACATCCAGTATTCAAATTTATGATTATTACAGTGGATTGCACCAAATGTGAATAAAATCTGAATAAGCTATTCAGAAGTTATTCATGAATAAAATCTGAATAAGTGCCAATCCCGTTGCACCAAGTTAAATCTAAATAAAAAGTTAATAAAATCAGAATAAGTAGTGCAATTTATTCAGATTTTATTCTTACCTTGGAGTAAGAATAAAGTCTGAATAACGCTTTATCTCCAAAGAATTTACAGTGATAAGTAATTTTGTATTTTCTCTGACGTTTCTACGTTTCAGAAAAATGTGTGCTGGTGTAGTGTTCTGAAAATTTTGGTGTTTTTGTGTAAACAAGCAAATTTCTGCTCAAAACTGTTTCTTCGAAAAAGAATGTTCAACAGAAGCTTTGATAGTTATAATAGAGATCTGATACAGCACGTTGAATGAACTGGCGGCCATTATGGATTAACAGATAAGTGTTTTGGAATATTTAGTTTAACTTAACAGTCTATCTATGAGGAATATAATCTTAGCTACCTAGAGAAAATAAGATTTATTTATTGCTTTGATTGCATAATAAGGATCAGAACGTTTCCGGCGCCATCTCATTGGAAATTACATATAATAGAGAATTAAATTTTGCAAAATTGAAATTAAAATCATCTAGTTTCGGCATAGAGTCAATCAAATGTGAAATGCCATTAACCTGATTTTGGAATACAATAAGCATTATGGAATTATATAATTATGGAATTATAAAGGTCACTAATACAATTAACAAATTATGTCTTTGCCAGGTTTCTTGACTTGGGGTCTTTTCGCGAATGGGTAAGAGTAGAGTAGAGTAGAGTCGAGTTAAAATTAACTCTTTTAACCCTTTTCATGAATGCGCAGAGTTAAATTTAACTCTACAGGTTTTTAACTCTACGTGTCATTCACGAAAAGAGTAGAGTTAAAAGAGTTAATTTTTAACTCTTTTCGCGAATGAGCGTAGAGTTAAAAATTTTAACTCTGCTTAACTCGGCGAGTTAATTTTAACTCGTTTAACCCATTCGCGAAAAGGATCGAGTTAAATTTAACTCGTTTAACCCATTCGCGAAAAGGCCCTTGGTGACTGTTGGTTAAACGCAGTTGGAAAGATGGAATTACATAGGGAAACTTGCAGATGGAATTACATAAGGAACTTGCTGGCAAATAGCTATTTCAAACATCTCATTATCTGGAAGTGGACCTGGAGTAACTATTCTTTGGGTTTGTGATTAGCTGTATGGGGACAAAAGGTAAACGTATTTGGAATTTTAATTTGTGCATTTCAATGCTGGCAGCAGAATTAGAAGAAGACTTAAGGTCGCACTTCCCTTACATTCAGTCCACTTTGAAAAGCTATAACTTACTCAATATTGGGAGCTATGATTTGAGCCACATACCAAAATGAAGCTCTACACCTTCTGCGTCGTTTGGTATCATTGCAACGTGTCTATCTGATATGTATTGGTCGCAAACTTACCAGACATAGCCCCGATTTTTGACCAAATTTTTTTCTGAAAAATTTTTACGCAACAAGAAAATAATTGTTTCAGTGTGTTTCTGAGATAATTTGTCAGGGACGGATTTTTGATTTTGTCAAAATATCGTTTCAGTGTGCAGCAATTGAGCATTTTCTGAAAATTTGGCATTTTATCCAACTTTGAAAATTCATTGCCCTTGATTGGAGGCTGATAAAGAGAAAAATAAAAAACCGCCCCGGGCAAATTGTCCAAACACTCTGTGTGCAAAATATTTTTTCGATCCACCCATTGGTTGTAGAGCAATCTGCGGTCAAAAAATTTTGGCCGCTATTTGACAAAATCAGTTAATCGACAAAAACTTTAGATTCATTCAGTGTACGGTGCTCTAAATAAACTGATTTGTGCCTTTTTCGAAGCTCTTTAATTTGAGTGTAAACTTGCCTGCACTTGTAATGTACACTGGCTCCAATTCGACAAAAATTGTTTTCAGCAAGATTGTGTCAAAAATAACCAATTTTCGAGCAAAATGTGTTCAAAAATTCACTGCTCAAAAACGATACGAGCTAGAGACTTATGTCTAAAAGCAAAGTTGTCGAACACATAATAAGCTTTAAAATGATATTAGTCGCTGGGCATAATTTGCTATATATAGTTCTAGAACCTCAAATTTTTGTTTCTCACTGTGCATGAATGCTATGAAGCTGGCGTTTTTACAGGACGTTTATTATCATTCTAGAAACATTTTCTGAAAATTTGAATGAAATTGGGCAATAATTGCACTTTCTCCAACTATATCTGCACGTAAGGGGTGTACGACCTTAAGTAAGAACTAGAAACTAGAAACAGGCATGGGGGATGGGAAATGTCGCGCTATAAAGCCGCGAATGTGAGGAGTATAACAATTTAGTTCGCTGTTGAAGGCAAACGTTCGCTTGTCACTTTGAAAGGGATATGCCACCGGGAAATTCTTTAGCAAAATTAAGATGACATTTAAACATAAAATGTAGATCATATTAATTACATACCTTATTATTACATATTGAATATTACATTAGAAAGGAAAGGATTTTAAATTAATTGATGTAATTAAATATGGAAGTCAATTCGAAATAAACTGAATCACGCATTTATCTCAGGCTGACCGGAGGGGAGAAGGTACCCTCTGCATTCGCGTCGGCCGCAAACACGAAAATTTCTGTTTGATTGATCAAATTCTGCATTGTTCAATGTTTCAATTACTTCTAACCAGGGTTTTTTTTGGTTTTCGGATTTGCGTCAACCTTGCGTCCAGCTAATTTTAAGTTGCGTCCCGTTAAGAAATTTTGCGTCCAGGTAAAATTATTGTTTTAGCGTGTTTTATATGCAAAAATTGTATTCTTTATAAAAATGTCGATTATTTCTTTAGTGAAACATAATTTAATCGTATGAAAAAGTACGTAGAATGGTGATGCTATTGAACAGTAATGCACGATCTCAAAATAGGTTAAATACGCACCATATACACGACGGGGGGTCTGGGGGGCGGAGCCCCCCAGAAGTTGAGAAAAGTTTTTGCGATTACGGAAAAATCAATAATGCAAATGTTCAAAACGATTTAACTGGCATCTGTTGTATCTAACACATATCATGACCAATTTTCGATATTATTGACACGCATTATTCAGATGGTTGATGTTATAGTTAAACTAATTAAGAATTAGTTAGATATTAAATTAATATCATTCAGAACAAAGGCAGTAATCTTGTTTCGAAAATAGTGAGAACTAATAAATCCCGAAAACATTATGGCAAACACGTAGCGGGGGGTCTGGGGGGCGGAGCCCCCCAGAAGTTGGAGAAATTTTTTGAAATTACGGAAAAATCCGTAATGAAAATGATTAAAAAGATTAATTTGTCATCAGTTACATTTAACTAAAATCCATCTATTATGCATGTTTTGTGTAAATTACATTTGTAAATTATAGAATTTTGAGTTGTTTTCATTCTGAGAAGTCAGTATCAATAAACAAAGAGCGTGTATGCGATGCGTAGTGCAGTATTAATCAAAGGCAAAAACAGTGAAATATTAACGTTGGTTACGAATACGATTGATTAACCCTTTAATGCCTGAATTTCTTCAGGACAAACGTTTTTCGATGACTGCGCGAGTTGAATTCTTTAAATGAACCAAACCAAAAATTGAATACTCTACCAATTTGGTTGACTTTTGGTAATTAAGGGATTAACCCCCAGAAGCTGAATATGTTTTGAAAATCCAGTCAATAACAAAATTTCGACTTTAGAAACTGTGCTAATGCAATTGTATGAACCTCATTACATTACATGATCCCAAAAGTTTGGATGTTCTGCTACGGCTACAAATTTTATTAATTATGGGCTTTGACCTATTATGTATATATCGATACAGGTAGATAAATCAACTAATAACTCAACAAGTACTGACACATTACAAAGCGTTGGCATTCGATGGCACAGTGGAAAACACCAGGGGGTCTGGGGGGCAGAGCCCCCCACAAACCGAGAAACTTTTTGGAAAATATGGAAAAATTGGTACTGGAAACATTTACAGTTTTCGCTCTTACAAAAGTGAATTTTCTCCCGAAATAATGTTGCGTCTAGCTTGCGTCCCGTTAAAATTTCGTTGCGTCAAGATAAGAAACTTTGCGTCCAGACGCACTTCTGGACGTAAAAAAACCCCTGCTTCTAACATCTTCGAACCAAACTTGTCTGTGGCCAGACGGCCATAAAATAAGCTAGCATATTAGTTGGTACAGCCGTACCATAACCTCACATTCCACCCAGGACATAATTACTAATTGTGTTATCCGAGATATGTATAATCTTCCCGGCAGCGGATTGGCCAGTTCTTTGTCACGTGGCTGAATATCAGAATAAAATCTGAATGCAATGAAATTCAGATTTTATTCTGAGAATAACAAACGATTAGCCAGTCACATTTTGGTGGAACGCAAAATCTGAATAACTTGAGAATAAGATTAGCTATTCAGATTTTAGACTTATTCTGAGAATAGCTATTCAGATTTGGTGCAATCCACTGTTAATCTTAATAGTGATGTCTAGAACATCCGCAACGTGGTCCGTAATATTTACTTTCTTTAAAGTAAGCATTAATGGATAGATATTTCTGCCCTCTCTGTCAAACCGACCGTTATATATCATCGATGACAGTTATATCAGCGATATGCCTATATCAAGAATACATAATAACTAGAGTAACATAATAACTTTCTGCAGGTTCACAATCGGTAGTGCATGCCTACAGCTCCTCCTCGTGCCTATCTGATAAAACCTAATCAAAACTACCAAGATTAGCACGATACTTTAATCTAGAATTTACACGAAATTACCGAACAACATTTTCATAAAAATATACGGAATAACCTAATAACCTATTATTCCACCAGACAACCAAAATCGTGCAAAAGTTACAAAATAGTCTCAGCTGCCTTCAAGGTAAATAGGATCCCGCAACCCAATCAACTACTAAGAGAATCGTAACCAAAACTACCCAACACTAACTCTTGACCAAGTGACTCCATCTTTATAAACTACCGAAGTAGCTAAGTTCCAAAAATAGTTTTATCATTCATGAAATAATTTCCAGAATCAACATCGTTTTCAACGAATATTTCACACTAAGAGCTTGACGCTTGTCACACTCTTAGTTATTATGTACTCTTGCCTATATATCCAAAGGAGGTCCTGTAGTGCTGCATAGTCTTTCTTAGTGACTTTACATACTGAAATTCGTATCCATGCAGCAGAAGGTTGGCCATGTATGGTGCTGCACTGGTGCCCAT
Source organism: Trissonchulus latispiculum (assembly GCA_030248195.1). Lineage (NCBI taxonomy): Eukaryota > Metazoa > Nematoda > Enoplea > Enoplida > Ironidae > Trissonchulus > Trissonchulus latispiculum. The sequence continues at coordinate 9,915 of JASAND010021503.1, read as the reverse complement.
GGGGATACCAATCACCTGTTTAGCTACTAAGTTACCTAGTTTAAAGTAGGAATTATTAATAATCCATATTAATAATTTGATAACGTCATTAGCAGTTTTAACTTGTGGATTTAATCCGCTACATCAGTAGTAGTAGTATTTAACTTTAGACAATGCTGTCAAATCTTTTGTGATGTCCACCGTGTTATCAATAATCCAGTATATAGTTTACAATTACCTTTATAATTTTCGATTGTTTTACAATAATTTTTGAGATACTTTTGATACTTTGAGATACACACACACACGCACACACACACACACACACATATATATATATATATATATATATAATTCTACACAAAGCAAGATTTATGTTTGAGACGATTCAAATAACAAGTTGGTACAGTTGTATTAAATAGACAAAAACTGAGGTGAGTTTGTTACGTTCAGATACCCCACTTCTAGAACAAACATGGATAGAACGTTGCGCTCGCGTGGTTAGAAACAAATCGAATTGTATATACTTGTCCAACAGATTAAATTGAATCATGAATGGGTTAAATTTAACTCTTTTAACTCGCTCACGATATTTTACATTTAATTTTAACCCTCGTCTCAGCACGCGGGTTAAACGAGTTAAAAATCTTCAATGCTTTACATTGTTATTGCCATATTTTGCGCACGTAATAAAGTTTTTTTAAATATGAGAAGATAATCTAATCAATGAAAGCGCAACACATAATTTCATTGGATGGTTCAAATTGCTTCAAAATTACTTAATCATTTGCCAATGTTCTGCTGAATTATTTACACTAAAGCAACGAAATAGGCTGCTTAATAAAATAGAGTGGTCAACTAATGTTTTAAACATGCTTCATTATTAGAAATAATAATTAAGTTAAATTAATTAAATTAAAATTAATTATAATTATTAGTAAGCAATAACTCTATACTATTTTTTCACAGTTATTTGACAACAATATATGAATGCTAATTTGAAGTATATATTATGAGAGAGAGAGAGAGGTGCTGGCAACGTGGAAGCCGAATCTAGGAAACACTACAACCAACCGAAAGCTGTATTTTTCTCCAAAAGTGGACTAATTACAGGCCTAATTTTGCTATAAAAATTACTGTAAACTTTAAAAAATTTGAACCTTTAGATCTTGTGAAAGGACGTATATTTAAATGTACGCGAACTTTGCTCCAACTGGTGATGCTCCACAGAATTACAGGATCAATTGTTATCCCAACTGTTATCTTAAGGGCACCCATTTCACTTCAAATTTTAAAATCTCCATTGAAGTTTAATAAACAAATATTTTCCTATTTAATTTTGCTGCGCCTGCCTTTTTGGTGTTACAGCTTAGTTGAAATTGATCAAAATCGTCCATGTTTTAAGACGATCTTGAGAAACCGATTTTGGTGAAAATATGTATATACATAGGGTTTTTGGCTCTGTCGTGGTCTCAGCAAGCGAAGAACATGGTACCTGTTTTTGGGCTCAACTATTCATTAGCACTTTGTTGTTAAGCTGGCAATTCAAACAACGAAAACCTGGACCAAAAAACTGTCTTCAGATTCGTTTTCAGCGAACTCTGAAAATTCCTGTAAATACAACTTTTCATGAAAGTCGTAAAAAATCTTTAGTTTGTTGGTTCCTCTTGAAATGTAGTTTTACCCATGTTGTTAAGCACTTGAAAGCTTAAACTTAAAAATGTTGCTGCAGATTTGTCAATTATTTCTTGAAATGCGTCCGTGCTAAATTTCAGCATACCCGGTTAAAAACTGCAGGTTGGACAGAGGGATTCGCCCGGATCACCCTAACGCTAAATTGACGATGTAATACTATTCATAAATTAGAAAATATTTTCTTTTGCTGTCGTATATTATTTAAAATTCTCCAAACTTAGGGAAGCTTTTCTAAAATTCTCAAATGGTGAAAAGTTGGGCATTACGTAAGATAAAATTAATTATTTTAACTCTTTTCACGTATGCAGAGAATTAATTTTAACTCTCCCTGTTTTAACTCTTTTAACTCTTTTCTCGAATGCAGAGAGTTAATTTTAACTGCCTATGCCAGTTTTAACTCTTTCAATTTTATGATTTTTAACCCTGCAGAGTTAAATTTAGCTCTATGCATTCATGAAAAGGGTTATAAGAGTTAATTTTAACTCTACTCTACTCTACTCTACGCTACCCATTCGCGAAAAGGCCCTTAGTGGCACGTGATTACAACATTCGTTAACAAATTTTACAACAATGATAGGCTTTGTTGTCTATTAAAGTCTGACCAAAAAATGTAGAAAGCGAAATTGTTTTCTTTATATCTCAAAAACGCTTCAAGATAACTACCATAAAGTATATATTTTCTGAACCGGACTGATGAGATCTTTCTTTTCGTAAAAAAAGTTTTTTGAAATTTCCCGTGCGATTTCAAAGGGCGCCGCTTTTATATGTCCAGAAAAATTGGTACACGGTAATACCGCGATTTTTTCAGGAAAATTTTCCCCTTGCCTGAAAGTCCTATACACCCTATATACCCTTGGTTGAAAATTGCGTGAGTTATTCAATTTTTTCGATTTTCAAAATCCTTTGATCTTTGCTGCTTTTTCGACTTTGACTGGCTATTACTCGTGACCCGCTCAGTGGAAAAATTTTTCGATTAGATTTTCAGGACCGCCTAGGCATCACCTTTGACCTGATATAAGTGATATTTCAAAATTTGAAAGTCGGTTTTTTCGAAAAATACCACTTTTTGACCCAACATTTCGGTATTGCGATTCTAGCAAAAGTGAGTAAAAATAGCATAATCATAAAGTTCAGTCTGAGGTGACTCCAACGATATAAAGCTTTCGTCGCTACGACTTATATTACGTCCGCAATGATTTTTCAAACAATTTCCCCTATTTCAGGTGGTTTTTGCTAGTTGACACTGGCTCATGCATATCAAGGCGGCAACATCAAAGACGGCCAAAAACCACCTGAAATAAGGGAAATTGTTTGAAACATCATTGCGGACGTAATATAAGTCGTAGCCACGAACGCTTTATATCGTTGGAGTCACCTCAGATTGAACTTTATGATTATGCTATTTTTACTCACTTTTGCTAGAATCGCTATACCGAAATTTTGGGTCAAAAAGTGGTATTTTTCGAAAAAATCGACTTTCAAATTTTGAAATACCACTTATATCAGGTCAAGGGTGATGCCTAGGCGGTCCTGAAAATCTAATCGAAAAATTTTCCCACTGAGCGAGTCACGAGTAATAGCCAGTCAAAGTCGAAAAAGCGGCAAAGATCAAAGGATTTTGAAAATCGAAAAAATTGAATAACTCACGCAATTTTCAACCAAAAAAGTTGAAATTTGGTATATAGGAGTTTCAGGCAAGGGGAAAATTTTCCTGAAAAGATCGCGGCATTACCGTGAACCAATCTTTCTGGACATATAAAAGCGGCGCCCTTTGAAATCGCACGGGAAATTTAAAAAAAATTTTTCACGAAAAGAAAGATCTCATCAGACCGGTTCAGAAAATATATACTTTATGGTAGCTATCTTGAAGCGTTTTTGAGATATAAAGAAAACAATTTCGCTTTCTACATTTTTTGGTCAGACTTTAGTATTATCAGTATTATTCTTCTTACCCAGTCTTGTTTTACAGTTATCATATGCAAGATTATCCAGAGGATGTGTTAGTCTGTTAGATAGTTCCAAGAATATCTTGTTAACAGATTTAATATCCATTACAAATCATTTCATATTTTTATCCTAGTCTCACCAGGATTAGTGAAATAATCGCGTTCAGATACCCCAGTTCTAGAGCAAACGTGGAAGAAAAGAAACGTTCTAGTTCTAGAAACGATGGACCCGTCTGCGAATGACCTAAACGTCGATGTTTTGTTTAATCGATTCTACCGAAAGCCAACCAGTTCAACCATTACGGATTTCGCTAGTTCCAGAGAAGTCGCCGCCTCCGCTTGGCCAGGTCGGTTGGAGGATGACGTCTTCTGGCAACGTTTGCTGGAAGTTCTCCCCAATCTTATCTTCGAGGTGACGGATCGAGAAAGGTTAAACCTCCTTCCAGTCTACGATCTCAATGGGAATGCTTCAGACGTGATGATGTCCATTAAATCACACTACAGTGACGATCTCTTAACAGCTTCTTAACAGCAGATGAGCGTGTCACGGGCTTCATTTAACGTTGGATGCAAATATACGGGGTCATCTTAAACCTCCATCAGGAGGAAGAAAAATAATTAAACTGGGTTCAGTGGGCAGCTGGAAGGTAAGTACTTGCAACGTTGTTTTCATATAACCCCTTTGGTGGATTAGCTTAAATCCAAATGATTAGACCGCAAATCAAACAGGAGTTTAGCATACCTGAACGGAAGCTCTATAATTTCATTGATCTTTATGGAAACAAATTTGGTTGGCCTTGTAGAAGCGAATTTTTAAGCGTATGCTAGAAAGCTATTTTGAGCGATGTTTTCCAGAAACCACGTTGTTTTTTCAGCAAAAAGTGCTTCTAACGGGAGATCGCTTTGGGTCTGAATCGAGTCACAGATTTCGCTCATTTTCGCATACAATATAGGTGTATGTGAACATATATTTAATAGAATATATATTATATATATATATATATGTATATATATATCGTGGTTAAGACTTAAAAACAAAGTTTCAAGAAAGGTAGGTTGGAGGATGACGTCTTCTGGCAACGTTTGCTGGAAGTTCTCCCCAATCTTATCTTCGAGGTGACGGATCGTTTCAGGTTCTTATTTTTATTAATTTACATTGAAAATCTTGGTTTCAGCTATCTACCTAAACGTTTCGCAGTATGTTGTTTCGACAACCTTGAAACTGAATTTACACTTCTTAATACAGTATCTTATTAGGTTTTGCTCAATAGGACCAGCCTAACTGCTCAACAAAATGCTTTCCAGGATACGCAAACATTACCAATCACAATTTAACCAGTACTGCATTGGTTATATGGCCATCTAACCAAAACAGTTGGTTAGATAGTGAAATTTGACTAAACGGTTAGATTGTAAAATTACGCTGACTTTACAATCTAACCGGTTAGATGTCTATCTAACCGACTTAAGTGGTTAAATGACCATCTAACCAACTTTTCTATTTGACCACGACACACACACACACACACACACACACACACACACACACACACACACACACACACACACACACACACACACACACACACACACACACACACGCACACGCACACGCACACGCACACGCACGCACACACACACACACATATATATATAATTCTACACAAAGCAAGATTTATGTTTGAGACGATTCAAATAACAAGTTGGTACAGTTGTATTAAATAGACAAAAACTGAGGTGAGTTTGTTACGTTCAGATACCCCACTTCTAGAACAAACATGGATAGAACGGTGCGCTCGCGTGGTTAGAAACAACAGTTTATTAATTGTGCTTGTCCAACAAATCGAATTGTTACTTGTCCAACAGATTGAATCATGAATGGGTTAAATACTCTTGGTTAAATTTAACTCTTTTAACTCGCTCACGATATTTTACATTTAATTTTAACCCTCGTCTCAGCACGCGGGTTAAACGAGTTAAAAATCTTCAATGCTTTACATTGTTATTGCCATATTTTGCGCACGTAATAAAGCTTTAAATATGAGGAGATAATCTAATCAATGAAAGCGCAACACATAATTTCATTGGATGGTTCAAAATCCTTTAAAATTACTTAATCATTTGCCAATGTTCTGCTGAATTATTTACACTAAAGCAACGAAATAGGCTGCTTAATAAAATAGAGGGGACAACTAATGTTTTAAACATGCTTCATTATTAGAAATAATAAGTTAAATTAATTAAATTAAAATTAATTATAATTATTAGTAAGCAATAACTCTATATTATTTTTTCACAGTTATTTGACAATAATATATGAATGCTAATTTGAAGTATATATTATGAAAGAGAGAGGTGCTGGCAACGTGGAAAGCCGAATCTAGGAAACACTACAACCAACCGAAAGCTGTATTTTTCTCCAAAAGTGGACTAATTACAGGCCTAATTTTGCCATAAAAATTACTGTAAACTTTAAAAAATTTGAACCTTTAGATCTTGTGAAAGGACGTATATTTAAATGTACGCGAACTTTGCTCCAACTGGTGATGCTCCACAGAATTACAGGATCAAAGCTAAGCTAAGCTCGCGTGGTTAGAAGCAACAGTTTATTAATTCTACTTGTCCAACAGTTCGAATTTTACTTGTCCAACGAATTGTAATGTGCGCAATTAAGCACACAAACTGTCACGTCCTAGAAACTATGGACCCTTCTGCAAATTACCTAAACGTCGATGTTTGGTTTAATCGAACACTCACATTCTACCGAAAGCCAACCAGCTCAACCATTACGGGTTTCGCTCGTCTCAGAGAAGTCGCCGCCTCCGCTTGACCAGGTCGGTTGGAGGATGACGTTTAGGAGGTTGAACTGGTTGGCTTTCGGTAGAATGTGAGTGCTCGATTAAACAAAACATCTACGTTTTGTTTAATCAAACGGAGTTAATTTAACATCAAACAGGAGTTTAGCATACCTGAACAGGAGCTCTATAATTTCACTTACCTTTGTGGAGACAATTTTGGGTGGCCTTGTGGAAGCGAATTTTCCTAAGCGTATGCTAGCAAGCTATTTTTAGCGATGGTTTCCAGAAATCACGTTGTTTCAGCAAAAAGTGCTTCTAAAGCCCGGTTCATACTTGCCTCTAAGTCTCTGTCTCCGGCCGGTTCATACCTGTCTCTGTCCTTTTGTCTCTTAGCTGTCCTTAAAGTCTAAGCGAAGTTGAACAATGCTCAACTTTTCTGCCTGTCCTTAAGAGACAGCCAATCAGAATAACAAATGATATCACGTGAAAAGTCTCTGTTACTTGTGTAATGTGGGTAATAACGTCCCCGTTATCACCCCCCTTCCAAGTCCTTTCCTAATTCCCACTTTCGCTGTTTTTCCTAAAACTCCCCCAAAATCCCCCAAATTCCCCATAAATATTGTATTTTTATAATTGTTGGGAAGTCCGATAATTATGTATTATTTTGTATGTAAACCCCTCCCCTAAAAACTGTGCAGTGCTAACTTTATGCTCATCTTTCGAAAATTATTTAAAACCAGTTATTTCTGAGCGTAAATTTAACATTGCACTTATTTTCAATCCTTGTTGGCTTAGCGAAGATAGACCCTCCCGTTCCCAACGCATAACAAAATTCTCCTTGAATGATTACATCATCTTTTCGTCAGTTGGGAGTTTTCAAGTTACTGAGCGGTCGGTTCCGAGAGTTGGGGGCCCCCACCCATAGCACTTCTACACCTAAAGCGTAAGTTCTTTTTATTTCCTGTCTCTTCTAAAAATTAACCTAAATTCACCCTTGTTAATCCATTTTCGTCTAACTCCTAACTCTCCCCTTCCCTTCCCCTTCCTGTATTGCGGGGTTGCCCCCGTCCCCCCGGGTTTATCTTTACTAGCTAATTTCCATCCCCCACTTGTGCTGTTCTCCTCCCCCTTCCCCATCTATTTGCTGGTTCCCTCCCCCTCCGATTGTGTCCCCTTCTGTGCTCTGTATTCCTGTCTGTATTGCGGGTAGCCCGCTGTATTCCCTGTCCCCTCCGGGTAGCCCGGAAGGCATTTTTATTGTTGTCCTTGCCCTGTCACCCTCCTAGTAAATTGGCCAGTTGTCTTCTGCTTACTTACTTAATTTTATTTGTTAATTTTAACTAGGTTCTGATCTCTTTTTCTAGCTAGGTAGAGCTCTGGGATTAGCCCGGAGCTGATTTATATCTGAGTTTAATTTGTGTGTGTGTTTCCCCATTTTGTTAGGCGCCCCGTTGGCGTCCCCCAAAAATTATCTGTCCCCCCCCCTGGCGAGGCAAGTCGGTGGTAGAGAGCCGCCTGGACTAAATATCTCCACCCGCAGTCGTAGGTCAGCGTCCTTGCGCACGGTTCCACTTGTAAAATTTGGGGCGTGAGCTCAGTGGTTAAATTCCCTAGCTCCCCCATATTTTACATTAGGCTGCCAGGCCTAGGCTCTCGTTTTCTTTTTCTCAAAATACTTTTCTTGATTTTCCCCCTCGCCTAAATTAATTTTCTTACCCCCCCCCTAGTCTAAAAAAATTTTTGTTAGACTCCCCCCCAATTTTTTTTCTTATTATTGTCAGCCTATTTTACATTAGGCTGCCAGGCCTAGGCTCTCTTTTTCCCAAAATATTTTTCTTGATTTTTCCCTCCCCTAAATTAATTTTTCTTACCCCCCCTAGTCCAAAAAATTTTTTTTGTTAGACTCCCCCCAATTTTTTTTCTTATTATTGTCAGCCTATTTTACATTAGGCTGTCAGCTCCAGGCTCTCCCCTATTATTTTTCCCCCCCTGAAATATTTTTCCTATTTTTCCCCCTCCCCTAAATTAATTTTTCTAGCCCCCTCCTCAGCCCCAAAATTTTTTTTAGAACCCTAAATAATTTTCCCCCCCTCCCCATCTTACTTACCTTGACTGGATCTGCCGGTCTGATATACCCATTCCCCCCGTGTGGATTCACAAAGGTCTGCAATTGACGTCATTCCCAATTGCAAACCTTTGTGTTAACTTTTTTGGCCCGCCCCCGCATCGCTTGAGCCCTTATCAGGCGCCTGACTTTGCTTGGGCCCTTTAAAGCGCCGCCCACGCATCGCTTAAAGTCCCAGTCAGACGCCTGACTTCCTGTCAATCCCCCGTGAATTTTATTAGTCCCGTTTTCCTTTCTGCGGACGAGTGGTGTGTTTATTTTATCATCGTGCCTATTTTTGTGAATTTTTAAGTGCTGTGTTATTTTTTCCCATCCTTTTGGAAATTATTTATTATAGTTGGGCAGACCAACTTTACCCCTAGATTATCACCTGGACCACGCCAAGTGATAATCCAACCCCACTATACCAGCAACTCCCTGCCCGCCCTAAATTTACCCCAATCAGTCCCCCCCTCACCCAGAAAATTTTTTGGGAGGGAAATACAAATTTTGGAAAAATTTTTCCGTTGGACTCCGGGGCTCGGCCAGGAATCTAACCCTGTACCGTTGGACGATTGAATTCCCAACTGGTGGATTGCTGCTACTCCCCGGACGAGACCCCAACAATTTCAGGTCGAATTGAAGATTCGACCCAACCCCCCGATTCTTGGTCCCGGAATACGTACGTACAGTTGGAGTTTCGTGTCCCTGGCCGGAGAACCCCGATTTTGAGTTATATACGTATATCCTACCCTGAAAATCCCCATCGCCCCCCCGGTCCTGCCCAAAAATAGGATATACGTATATAACTAATTTGGTGAGTTGTGTTTTTTTTGGTGTCGTGTTTGTAATGGATCATTGCCCCCCTGAAGACGACCCCTTTGACAGCAAACCCAGAGTGGACCGATCTCCTGACCTACCCCCTCCTGACCTTGGGGCCGTGGTCGGAAGTTCTGGGCAGCACGGATCTTCCGTCCACATCCGCCTCGGGTCAGGACTGAGTCCCGAGGACGATCTGCACCCCTCGTCGGACGACCCCCACGACGGAGGTAGGGTAAGCCCCCCCCGACATGACCGATCTCCTGACCTACCCCCTCCTGACCTTGGGGCCGTGGTCGGAAGTTCTGGGCAGCACGGATCTTCCGTCCACATCCGCCTCGGGTCAGGATTGAGTCCCGAGGACGATCTACACCCTCGTCGGACTACCCCCAGGACGGAGGTAGGGGAAGCCCCTCCCGTCATGACCCCACGGTTCACTTGGACGGTTCTGACCCGAGCGAAGCAGCCCCACCCCCCAACCCCACTCCCCTGGAACATCTGTCCGGAAAGCCCCAACCCAAGAAAAAACCCGCTCTGGGTTTTTGTCCCAAAGCCCCGGCGTGTCGTGGATGGG
>JASAND010021502.1:0-10060 GCA_030248195.1 Trissonchulus latispiculum | reverse complement strand
CGTTTTTCTAACTCTGCGTCTTCTACGTTTCCCTAGTTTTAATATTTATCTTTTAGGTCTTAACCTTTGTGTGGGATTCAATCGTGTGCTTTCCAGTTTGTCTAAATTCGCGTTGGCGGTTATCAGTGGGTAAAACCCAACGCTTTTTCAGTTGGTCTGAGGTACACATTTTCTCTTATTTGGCTAAATTTTTGAGGTCTTAATAATTTCCGATCCTACTTTCTCTTTTTATCTGTCTAACGTATGTTTAATTACTGGGAAGGATCGAGTAATGCCACTCTCTAGTGCTTGCCCATAAAGAGGGGGTGGACTTCTTGGGGGCTTTCCCTACTCTCTTGTGTGTTATAAAAACTGTTCTGTTACTTTGTGTGCGCACCCTTTTGTTTAGGATCTACCCATTCTTGGTCCGGGTATTCCACTATTTTGGTGCTTGCGATTGGACTTCTATCCGGCACTGACGTTTTCTTTTTTTTCCGAGAAGATTCATACATTAGGTTGTCTTTTTCTTTTCTTGACTTTTAAAATTTAATTGGGTTTCGCGTTTTGATAAAATTTAAGTATGTCTGGCCAGAATCTAGGTGCTAGGAAGAAGGAATTGTCCTCTCGGCCGCGTCCCCGGCAGCAATCGTGTTCATCTGGAACGCCTGCGGGGAAACAGGGCCCGTCGTCGTCGGCTGGGCCCGCCCCCGCCCCCTCTCAGCCTCCGGATATCGCTCAGACGGAAGCACTCTCCTTGCTACCCTTCAGTGACTTGGATGCTACCATCTCTAAGCCAGGTGGGGCTCCACCTTTCGTGGTCCTTCCCCGGCAGATGGATAAAGCCCGCTTGGTTCGTTATAACCATCATGTGTATGCGAAGCCGACTTTTCCTATTCCCCTCAAGCGAGCGACAGTCATCCTTCAGTCCTTCCATCTTCTGCAGGAGACTCTCCCTGTCATTTATAACCAGGCAGTTCAGGCCGGGTTTTTGTGTTGGGATATGGAGCCCCCGCATGGCAAGCTTTGGGGGATTCCACAACCGGATTTGATCACGGTCATTCAATTGGCTGTCCCGGAGGACGCTATCCGGTTTAAGCTGCAATTGGACGTTCTTCATCCGCGGGCGGATCAGACGTTCCGGACCAATTTAAAGATCTATCTGATTCCTATTTTTCAGCTCTTATTTCAGGTCCGGTCTTGGGATTACCTGCAGGGGATGTTGTCTCCACTGTTTTATAATACGCCGTACGCTCTGATAGGTCTTTCGGCTCTATTAGACTGTCGGCGGTTGATCCGGTGTTTGGGGATTGATGCCCGAAATTCGATGGTGGAACTGGGGCACCTGGGGTCCTGGGTGCGGGAGCGTGCAAAGGACAGGGAATTGGTGGCCAGGGAGGATAGAGATCCTAGAGGACTTCATCCCTGGGTCGATGAGTCTACTGGTCAGTTGCTCCCTCCTCCAGTCCATACCAAGCGGGGTGATCCGGGACTCCAGTGGCACCAGACTCATGTCCTCAGGTTCACCCAGGACCAGTGCCGCTCGCCCACTTCGAAGGGTACCTACCCATTCCCTAATCCGGGAGATTTCCGGAATGTGGCTTTGGATATTCGGGACATCGCTTTGGTTGTCCAGTCTTACATCATCTTCGACGGGGATTTGGACTCAATTGCCTTTCGCCAGTTCATGCTGCATACCGCGCTAGCTCAAACCTCTCATAGGCGTACCATGTCTTCCCTCAAGGATTTTTTGAAAGCAAAGGCCTTACCATCGGACGGCGAAGTCAATCTGTCAAAATTTGATGAGTCAACAGGATCCTGCCCTGCAGAGGTTTGGCGACCTTTGCTACAGTTTCCACCAAGGGATGTGGCCCAGAATCCACTACCAACTAATGTTTGGACGGCTCAGGAGCCATGGGCTTCAGTCCATGGCCGCCCTAACCCTGTTTTGCGGCAGGACAAGATCCTGGCGCCTAAGCCCTCAAAGCAGACTCGGCGAGTAGTGGAAGACCTTCAACAGGATACGCTGGCGGCGGAACGACGGCAGCCGCTCCCTTCTCTATCTGGGGACTACCACCCTAATCCCAAACGCGTCCGTCTGACGGGCTTTGAGGAATCCCTGGCCTCTAGGGGCCCAGCGCTGGTGGCTCCCGAAAGGTTGGAAGGGGGTGCCCACGCTGTGGTCGGACATCACGATTCTTCTGGTGGGGAACTTATGCAGAACGTGGCGGCAGATGAGACTTGGGTTTCTCCTGGCCCTTCCGGAGGGAGTCAGGGTGGTTTAGGGGGAGACCCAACGCCCCTTGACCCATCCGGATCTCCAGGGGCGGGTTCGGGGGTAGACCCAGCCGCCTCGGGTAAGGGCCGGGAGGCTCTTTTAACTCCACAGCCGTCGCCTCCTCGGCATTCCATGCAGAAGGCCGCGGCCGGATCAGTGGTGCAGCCGGAAGTGTCAGACCCGAGAGAGCCCCGTCCATACGATCCATTACATGGCTTAGGAGAGGTAAGTCAGGTTTTGCCGCGCATTCCGGAAGCACCGGCCTCTAAGCCTCTTTCGGGGAGTTGGCGTCCGCTGTTACGGCTCCCGGGAACTCGTTCTGGGGGCGCTGTTGCCTCCGGAGCTACGGGATTGCCATCAACGTTGGCAGGGCCACCACAATCGTCAGTTTTGGCAACGCCTGTTCCATCTATGGTTGCTGTTCCATCTATGATATCCACTTGTACAGCTTCATCTTCAGCGACTGTTTCCGAGGGATCACCTGTGTTGCCGTATGGCCAGCCTCTGCATGTTCCGGCGGCTCATGGCCTGGCCTTGGTCCCGGACAAGGAGGCGGGCGTTCTTCGGACCTATTTCATCGAGGCTCCTGTACTCAACGCCTTGGTTTGCACCACCCGCAAGGAATACCCTCAGTACGTTCAGGATGCTCCCGGCATGCCGTTTCCACGGAATGTTGAGTCCGGTCTTGGGTGGTTAGCCAGTCCGATGGCTCCTGCGACGCAACGGGAGCCTCCATCAGTGACCCCCCACCCGGGCTCGTCATTTGTTCCGGTTCCGGGGCCAGCGGACTTGCCCTCGACTGCTCTTCCGGCGCCTGGTGCGTTACGAGATCAACCGGTGGTGGTTTCGGATTCTGATTGGCGTGAAATCTTGAGATCTGCCCCTCGTGCCTCGGCTCCTATGCAGGGCCTCGGCACAATTCTGGGACCTGGGCGGTTGCATTTTTCTGACTCCTTCTGGCTCCGGAGCCCATGTGTGGAGAATCAGACGCAGTTTCAGCTCTTGGAACAGCATGGCATTTCTCAGGACCAGCTACAGCAATGGACGGGGCATGAGGCTCCATGGTCAGCCTTTGAGGTTGCTTTCCACACTATGACGGAAGGGAATCTGCAGGTCCGGGATCTTTTCCGTGTGCTTTTCCAACAGGCGTTTGATTTGTCGCCTATTCCGGGGTCGGGTTTTCCTCCGGATCTTGATCTGTCCATGGGTCAGCGGTTCGCTCGTACTCCGGTTTCCCGCTCTTGGGCGTCTGGGTCGGAGCCCGGGGCTGCTGCTGGGACGCAGCATCCGGCAGCCTCGGAGGATCTGCCGGCTGGGAGTCAGGGCGGGTTTTTTCCCCGCAGCTGAGAACTTCTCACCGGGCAACTTTTTGATTTGAATCTGAATTTTGTTCCTATTGGATCATTTGTTTTCGTTCTTTTTTCGATCAAATTATTGGGTACATTCTCTGACGATAAATTATATTGAGCCCTTCTTTCCTCTGAATTTTCTTTTCCTCGTGAGATTAAAATTATTGTGCAGTTTGCCTGTCGCTCTTCTTTTGTTGAAATTTTACTTTCTAGGGCTAAATTCTTTGGATTATTTTTGCTTGTTTTACCTCGCGTCCTGGTACGCTGTTAGATTTTTTAGTTGCATTTCGATATACCCCGCACCTAAATTTTCTTTTCTTGAATCAGTGGGGGATTCATGGCCCGTGGCTTCTTGGGGTGACCGAGCGGCTACGGACCCTGTCTCCTTACCCCGTAGTCGTCTCCTGTGGGTCCGAGGCACGGAGTCTGGCATCTTTTAGGAGTGACCGACCGGTGTCCAGGCTTCGGTTGCCTCGGCTCACCCTTCGTGTTAGCCTCAATAAATTGAATCTCTTTTAACTTTAACATAGTATCGTTTTATTAATATTTCGAGTTTCACTTTTAACCTTCGGGTACAGTTCGGGCCATGTTTTGTACTGCCATGTTGTGCTTTCTTTTGTTTTTCTATGCATAATCCATGTCTTAATTCTTTTTTGTGTATTGTAGGTTGTTCATGTGGTTGTGTTGGTCCGCCCCCGTCCCCTCTCTCGTGCCTAGGAGTGCCCCCCTAGCGATGACGATGCCGGCGGCGGATGTTTATCTGTCTGCTTTTCCGGTGGTGGTATGGTCGCGGAGTGGCGGCATTTGCTAACTTGGTGCCTGCCCGGTTGGACTATTTGGCCGCCTCTGGTCACTGAGACGTGCCTTCCGGTGCTATCAGGAGCGCTTTGGGTGCTCCGGAGTCGCTCTGTGAACTGTTTGGGGCTATTGCTTTGGTGGCCTCTGTCCCGGTGTTGGGTGCCTGGCAGACGCCAGTCACATTAATGGTGCCTTTTCTGCGAACTCTTGGGACTTTCGTGCCCTTCTTTCTGGGTTGCTTGGCGGTCTTTGGGTGTGTCCAGCTGTCCGGACTCTCTTCCCGGATGTCTTCCGGTGAACAGGACTTTGTTTTCTCAGCCCGCCAGTTGACTTCTGCTTATGGCCTTGCCCTCCGTCGTGTGCCATTCTGCTCCGGAGGCTGTTCCGGCTGTTGTGAGGCTGCCGGCATCTACTGTTGGTCTCTGCCCTGGCGCTCCTAGAGACACTAGGACCGGTTTTGTGTTTTGTTTTAACTGTATGCCTTTAATATTATGCTTTATTTTTTGGTTCGAGTCGTATTCCGGCATTGTTTTGCAGCTAACTCAAATAAATACTAAGTTTTGCTGCGTTTACCTCATTATTGTTTCGTGCTTTACTATCTTGCCTTATTGTCTGTGTATTGTTTTCTTCATAAATCTGTGTGTCTTTTGCTTCCGGAGCATATTTCGCTTGGTGGGGGGTAGTGACTGACTGACGTTCCCGGTACGCCCCTTCAGCCCCGTCTCCTGGGTGGTGTGTCCCAGGGTACCGTTTGTGTTCTGTCTCGGTGACAGCCGAAAAATTTTAGTCCACGTTGTTGTAGTTGTCGTTGTAGTAGAGTCGTAGTACTCCGTAGTTTAAGGGCCCAGTAAAGTTGTTGTCAAAGTTGGCAAAAGTATGTCGTGCCAGTGGCACATGTCTGTCAGTGGGAGTCCCACTTGTGAGACCAGTGAGGGTCCACATTTTATTTTTTCCGTTTACTCTTAACTTTCTGTTTTACCTCTAACCATTTGTATTCTCTTTTTATTGCCTTTCTGGGAACACCGCGCCGGGGCGGGCGGTGGCAAAGAGGGGGTATTTTGTGGAATATCAGTCAGTTAGACGTGCTAAGCCTAAGTATAAGGATTTAAAATTACAGTAACCTTCTAGATTTTCTCAGTATCTCTACAGTATTCTACAGTATTTTGTACAGTGATCTACAGTAATCTAATTTGTAATGTGAAGTTAGCGATACATGTGTAAAGACAGTCATACTGTAGTTTGTGATGTATCTACAATAGGAGAGTTAATATTTTAAACAACAGATGTCCAAAATTATACTCTAATTTGACAAACAATCAACCATTTTCCACTAGTGTGTAAGGTTGGCTTTATCGATTAGTCTTCACTATATAAGGCTCTGTCAAAACCAGTTTGACGCAGTTTGTAGTGGGGTCCAGCCGTACAATTAGGGTCAGCCATTATCTCCATTTTGCAGTTTGTGTATCATACTTGTCTTTGCCTGAGTATTTTGTAAGTTTTGTGCATTACTTTGGAGGCCATAGAGCCCAAGTTTTGTATTTTCGAACGGTTCTAATCTTCTGTTGCGAATAAAGTGGATTTTGTGAACTGTTTTAGAGAAATAGGTTGGAGGAGAAAAGTAGAGTTCAGATCTAGTTTTTACATCACACACCTTCGACCTGAACCTGCATTAGTTTTCCTAAATTTGATACGAAGTCCGGTCTTTATTTCGAGAGTTACACACGCACATAGGACCAAACTCCACACCTTTTAGAGACATCAACTTTGGACCATTATAACTATATTCTAACTCATTAATTACCTAGAGCTGGGAAGCCATTTTTTGATGTAATAAATACAGTGTATCCTGTATTGGTTCTCCAAAATTTTTTACGTACTGCATTTTTGAAGCAGTGTAATTTTGCGGATTCTTTGCTTACTGGTGTAACTTTTTCGCCCGTTGTCGGTTATGTCATTCGACACCTCAATCAAACAGCTGACACCCTTTTTATTTAGTTATTGTGAAATCGCAGTTCCCCTGTGGAAATTGCTCAAATGAACGCACAACCTAGATTTTGCCTACTTCTGTCAGGTTCGACAAGTTTGGCCAGAGACCAGCAATCAGAAAAATTAAAAAAGGGGCCGAGATGTTTTTGTTTAGAACACTTCGGCTTATAGTGGCAACCACAATGCTCCACAATTATTGGAAAGTCTTGATCATATTTTTTGCAAAAACTACAATTTTAATAACAACGGCCTATGAAAATGGCTGCAAAAATGACGACAAAAGTTTTTAGCTTCAAAATTAGATAGTTGCTATATCTCACGATAGGGAAAAGCTGGAAAGATGCTTTCAGAGGCAAAACTGTGCGAGCTCAACGAAATTTTCCAATTAATATAGTCACGACTATGCAGTTGCTCCCCAAATAACATAAAGCAAAAGCTGCCTGAACGGAATTGTCAAATTTTTAAAGCGGGATTGTGCAGAGGATTTTAGTATGCCAAAAAAGTTACGTTGGACAGATTTTTCAAAATCTCACATGATTTTGGTTGTTTGCTATGTAACAATGTCTACCCAACCCAAAAAGAATCGCCACACCTAAGAACATGTCCGTAGAAAGCTTCTGTTAGGTTAAAACTAATTAGCCTTCAAAATGTAACATTTATGCAATATATATAATACAAATTCAACTACCTGCCTTTATGCATTTGTAGTCGTCAAAATTGAAAATGAGGCTTTCTTGGTGCAGTGGATTCTTGTTTTATTGCCATGCAGCTTTTTGTTAAATCACCGCTAGTAGAAGAGAGAATGAATATCACGAGAACACTGTATCACTACCTTGACAGTCTGACCGTCGGATTACGACTTGCTATGGTAGCCAAATTTTTTCATTCACTTTCTACAGCTGAAACAGACCCTGTCTTCCGTCCTCCTTTAGACACCCAAACTTTAGAAGGGTTTAATAATCAGCAGTTATTTTGTTTTTTGCTGGTCACATTGTCTTTCGTTTGATTTAGCAAAAAATGGCTCTATTGAGAGTGAAAAATGAAGCTAACCGGAAGCACAGTTGAATGTGAATTGACGATGGTAAGGCTGTAGAAACGACTTTCAATACGTGATGTACTTTGGAACATAAAATGGACAAAAATCAAATTTCTTGAAAATAGTATTCAGCCAGCTGTAATCGTGCTTATTTCTTAAAAGACTGCGGGCATTGATCGGACCAACCTCGGACAGAGACGATGGCGAGAGAAACGACATAGATGACCAACTTTCGATGTCGATATATTGTCGACGAGAAAGGAAGTCGGGAAAGCAGACATGTGTCCGCGGTTACTTTTAATAAATTTGGCAAATTTTGCAAAATGGTTAGAAATCATGAATTTTGGCCAAAAACAGATGAAAATGATCAATTCTACATTTTGCCTGTCATTTGCTACTATTAGAGAGATGGGACTGCCACCAGTCGATAGAGAACCGCAGCCGGTTCTGGGTTCGACTGAATGCAGTGCTCGAACAGCTTTTAAATCATCAAAATTTCTATTGTCAGCGGAATGCTATAGAAACTCGATTTCTTATTGTGTAAATAAGGGTGGACGTATTGAAGAAAAAAAGGTGGAAAATCCCAAACTACCAGCCGGCAACTGGAGGATCCTGTCCCAAAAACAACATCGCCATCCGGAATTAAAGGGTTAAGCTGTAAAGTTGGAAGTGCAATGACAAACCAAACTTTGCTAGTGAGAAACTGTGCGCGAATGGAAACGTTGAACCTGGATGAGAGGTATATTCCAGTACACCTGGGCAGGATCTCGCCAAAGACTTGAGCCTAAGTTAAACTTATCGGACGAAGTTAAACCGCCGATGAAAGAGCAACGACTCAAATAATGATACACAGAAATTTTGCTGAAATGTACACACTTAAGTCTACCCTACCTATACCAGTCCTCTAAATAAATCCCTACCTACCTACCGATTATACAATTCTATAATAACTTAAACTAAAGACAGAAGCGACTCAGTAACTGAGACCGCATTTAATTAAACAGAGAAAGCAAAAGAGGGAGACCCCCAAAAATACAAAGCTTCATAATGAAATATTTGCAAACAGAATACAACAAAGTAAGCCAGTCGAAGAAATTATAAAACAGACTTCACAGAAATATGATAAAGGAACACACTTAATTTTGACCAAAACTAACTAAACACTTTAATAACAGGCCGAGTTCCAAATTAACAAAGGGAGCATGTTAAATATTACCTAAACTCTGAAAAATTGAAATGAGCGTTATAGACTCACCTCATTGTCCTGGGTTGTAGCTTAGTGCTAGAGTGGTCGCCTTTAAATCAGCCAAATCAGGTTCGGATCTGCTCAGGACACTTTTCTTTAATTTTTTCAATCCTGACTTCAAACGATTAACACTTTTAGTTTTGGGGCGTCTACGCTCTTCTACTTTGGCTCTGAATTGAATTACAGATTCTGCGCCTGTGCCTATTGTAGGCTTTCACATAAATCGGGTTTATAACCTGATCGGAAAAACTTTTTGAAGAAAGAGTTCTAATATGGCTGAAGATTTTTTCTTTGATATTGATTTGAAAATCGGTGTGGATTAGGAGGGGACAGAAAAGTTTCATTCATATGTTTTTGTGTTGCAGCAATTGGTTTTGCTGAAAGTCGACGTATTCTCCAATTTCATTGAATGAAAAGATTTCGTGAGGGAGACAACCTACGTCTGCTTCAAAACATAATTGAAAACTCCGAAATTATCCAATTTTTCTCCCTCAACAATTGGATAAATAGAGTTTTTGTGCAAATTACTTTGTTTTTCGTCTCTTAAACTTGCGTGACACCAAAGCCTACCTCAAAACTTAACCAACAGCCGATGGATGAAAGCAACATTTCAGGTTGAAACGAATATAGGTAATCAGCGGTTTTGTACCTCTGTACAGCCGCAGACTGCAAATAAACATTAAATTATTCAGTGAAACTAAACAGAGTTGACAGGCAGCACCTTCGTCTAAGCTAGAGTATGTAATTCATTATTTTGCCGATAAAATTCAAGCAGAATCTTTTTGATGTGGAGCATAAATTAGCTAATCCCTTATAAACTGTTCCCAAGCATAGTGTTGTTTGCCAGCCAACACCCGTGCTTATGCAATCAAAGTTACCTCTGAGTCTATGCTTAACCCAGTAACCGACCCCGTAATGCTGGTTCCGCTTTTGATTGATGGACAAGGTGCACACCTCTGTCGGCCACAGCAGTGGCCGCTTCGGTGGGCCTGCTGCTGCTCCGGCAGACGGTAGTTTTTCCGTGATAAGCAGATTTCCCAGCTTGGTCTGGGAACGCCATAACAACTTGAATTTAGAATTTAGTCCACTTAGGTACCTCGTCCAAATTAGAAGCGTATATTAATACCGTAGTTTGCTTTGAAAACGTATAATAAAACTTTTGTAACAACCGTAGGTTGTATTCATGTTTTTTAAGTTTTTATGTACCTTTTCTAAAGGCTGCTGCAAAGCCTGCTCAGTTTAGCTTTGTGCTTTGTACCGCACTGCATACACGTAACTTAGTGCTTATTCTAAAAGTCAACTGTAAAAAGTGGTACATTGAAAAAGCGTAGATACCTTGTCAAACCTGTATATATGTAATGAACTGAGTCGGGTTGAAACAGAAAGCGTGA
>JASAND010021501.1:0-20169 GCA_030248195.1 Trissonchulus latispiculum | reverse complement strand
TAATAAAATATGACAGTAGGGCATCACCGCCCTACTGTACACTCTCCCGTACAATTCTAGTTTTGTATGGCCTCCCTCGTACAATTCTAGTTTTGTATGGCAGTGACCGTACAATTCTAGTTTTGGACGTACAAAACTGTTTCAGTAAGATTTAGCAACCATTATTTATTCATTATATACTACTATTCAAGTTCGTACATAACTTCATAATTTGGGAATGCAGTCGGGTAACGTGGAAGCTTACTTCTACCTGCGCTTATCATCTCCTTCAAAGCTCCAATTCCTACCTACGCCTAATTCATTCTGTCAAAACTCACATTACTACTTACGCCTGAATAATGTTTACGCCAAACGCAGAGTCGTATGTACTTACGCCTAAAATCTACAGTATCCATTTTCTGTCTTTGTTCCTAAAGTTGTTTCAATCTTTCTTAGGCTGGGTTTACCTTGTGTGATCTAAATACCAAATTTGCGACTCAACTTCATTTATTAGAAACAAATTTCAATTAAAACTGCTTAAATATAATTAAAAGATTCCAGCAAACCCGAAAAATTTTCAAATTTTAAAATAAGGTAGTATTTTTTAGGATTAAGCAAGCAATTCGAACGGGGACTTTTTTCGAAATTCTCGGAAATTTTCCGAAGGGAAGGCTGACATGTCTTTGAATACTGAATGTATGTATAATTTCCCTATTTTAGAGCTAAATACATAGCTGACAAAAAATAATTAGTCGAAATGTAACATTGAATTTTAAATGAAGATTTGTTATACAGATTATTACTTACATTGAGACATTTTTGCAGTATTGATAAAGTAAGTTTATTATTTTATTGATCCCGAATCGAAAACTAAAATTTTTCTGAAAAAAACAGAAATCTTTAACAATGCAACCATTCCAAATTCTTTCTAAATATCTAAAATTCTGATGAGGTTAGCATTACTTAGAATTTGGTAACTGAATATTTTTTATCAACTGAATAGCCATCCATTAGGAATTAAATCTTAAAACTTTAGTGCTTGAAATTATGTACGAACTTGAATAGTAATGAATAAATGGTTGCCAAAGCTTATTGAAACAGTTTTGTACGTCCAAAACTAGAATTGTACGGTCACAGCCATACTAAACTAGAATTGTACGAGGGAGGCTATACAAAACTAGAATTGTACGAGAGAGGCCATACAAAACTAGAATTGTACGAGGGAGGCCATACAAAACTAGTTTTGTACAAAATGGCCCATACAAAACTAGTTTTGTACGATTTCGGGTTTTGTACGTAACATATATATATATATTGTCCTAGTTTGATAAACATTTGAGACCTTTGGTGCAAAATATATAAACGTAATTATATACTACATAATTCTTGCTTGGTTTGGATTTTTAGGCTTTTCATTGCAATTTCTTAGCTTTTTCGACGCTTTTTCAACTACCAACCAAAACTTCTTAGACCCCCCTCGAAAATACTTTCTATATGCACACTGGTTGACCACCAGTAATGACAAAACTACAGCCAAATGGTATGGCTAGAAACCGTTGCGCGGATGATTTGAGCTTTCTAAGTTGAATATTTGCTATTTTTGATCGGCCACTGTGGTTGTTGGGTAACTGATAGAAACCATTTTTGGTGAAGAGTCTCAGGCCACGCCGGAAGATGTTTAAAAAGTAGCCATTTTTGGCAAAACGTTGGGTGCAAAAACCCGTAAAAGGGCGACTTGAGAAGGGTAATTTTTGTCGTGGGGGAAGGTAGTTTCGGGGGAAAGTCCCTTGCAAAAATTATCCTGCCCTCCCACGTTACTATCACAACTCCCCCCAATGTTGTAAGAGAATAGGCGACTTTAACAAAAACTGGGAGGAAAATCTTCTGCCGTCGTTGTTCGGTGTGTCGGTGGGATCAATTGAAATACCAACACCAACAGCCTAAATTTAGCCAAAGCTCAATTCTCTAAGAGATTGTTGTCAATAAATTCCTAAACAGACACTTTTATTCCTTCCAAGAAAGTCTTACAGACGCAAAATTTCTTGATTCAAGATATTTGTATACTCTCAAGACAAGTTTTTAGACATTTCCCAGCTTTGGGAACTTTCGAGACAAAGTTGTCTAGAAATAGCCTTGTGATGTCTCGACACATTTCAAAAATGTCTCGAAATATTTTCCAATTGTCTCGAAATATTTTCCAATTGTCTCGAAATATTTTCAATTTGTCTCGAAATATTTTCGAAATGTCTCGAAATATTTCCGAAATGTCTCGAAATATGCAAAAATGTCTCGACATATGTCTAGACAAAACTCCAACTTTCTCAGAAACCTTCTGCACTTGTGGTGAGATACAATGTGACATGCCCATAACTAAAGTCAACAAATTTGTTGTACGCAGAAAAAGGTAAACCTCTAATCCTTCCTAACTTTAGTATAACCTCACCTTAGTGAACGCGCATACTAAAAAGTCCACATACTATACAATCACCACTTAATATATGGTTTGATCATTTATTTTGGCGTAAGCGTGATGAGCTTCAGTTAGGCAGTGACTCAGGACTTCAAAAATGGCAATCAATGTTTGGAGAGATCTGTTAATTGGGTCTTGCCAAGATCTGGAGGGATTTGTATCTAGGACCATTTACAAGCAGGAAAAATTTGCACAGGGAAAGCATTTCAATGTGACAGCGATCCAGCCTGCTGATCAAAAAACTTGGCTATCAACTGTGCCAACTTGTCTCGCTCTGCGCTGATGCTATTAAGAAAACACCGAATGCTACACTTCAAATTTGTGGTTGCAAAACTAATTTGCATATTCTGCATCCAAAAACGGTACATTGTTAGGCCTGTGTTAAACATAGGCCACTTTCTAAGGCCACAACTCTACTATACGTAAAACATACAAAAAACCCAAATTAATAGGTATTCCGGCTCCAGCCGGAATAAAAATGTGTCCGGGGGATCTTGCAGACTTTCCACTTCTGAGCAAACGCACTTGGGTGAAAAATTTTCTTCCAATTTCAGACAACGTTCCTAGCAGTTGAGAGCTGTTAATCGTCAGCGGCACTGAGTTTAAAAAGCAAGCAGACTGTCCACAAATTAATTAGCAGAAAATATTTGAAACTATTTCCATTTGACTGCTTTTATATAAAATATAAAATAATTATTTATCCAGAGAAATAAAACCAAACAAAAATATTAACAATAGAAAATTCAACATTTGAACAAAATTCAGATGAAAGATTTTGAAGATTTCTTCCAAAACATTTTGCAATTTAAAAATTGGTACAAACTGGCAAATTTTGCCTCACTTGCCGGATCGGCGACCGGAAAAATCAAACCGATCCGATCCGGCCGATCCGATCCGAAAATTTGTCGATCCAATCCGATCCGATCCGACCCTGGATCGGTCGATCCAATCCGCCGATCCGATCCACATCGCTAATATACTACTTAGGCTTCTAACAATTTATATAACCTATTTGTTACTTTCGAAATTCCTAGAGTTGGGTCAATAATGACAAGTATATAAATTGAACCGGGCCGCCTGAACGATAACAGGCCCGGGTTTATTCCAAGTACGTATGCAGTATATATTTATCTTAATGTATACAGAAAAATACGTACGTACGTACGTTATATAATATGCTAAACCATATATGTGCTTTTAAAAAAGTATAAATTTATAAAACAAATGGTGATAACTAGTGATGGGCACTGGATATCCGAATACCCGTTTACATTTCAGACAGAGTAATAAAAAATTGGGAAATTTTAGACAAAAATTTAAAATTTGAAAAAGTATACTGTTCAAAATTTTTTCTTTTTTAAAATATTTTTGAAACCATTAGATTTCAGGTTGGCTGTGCGATGGGGCTCAGTGTACAGAAAAATTGAACTTTCAATTGTGAAATCGAAAAATTGTGAAAAGTGAAGTGAAAAAAGTGAATTTGAGAAGTAAAAAGTGAATCTTAAAAAGTGAATTTAAGTTTTGTTAACGCAAAATAGGCTGGTATCCGGATATGAAAAAAATATCACGTGTCCATCTAACTAACACGCACCCCCACCCCACTAAAGAAAACCCAGACCGCCTCACTAAGCAACCCCTATCCGAGGGCTGTAAAATTATACAAATCATCATTTTAAATTTAGTTTAAATATTGCGTATAAAAATACCTTACAGTTGTGGATATTCAACCTTGGAGGAGGCTGACTATATTTCTTCGAGAAACTACTGATGCATATGTTTTTAAGAGTTTTTAAGTAAAACAAGTAACAACCATCTCCTTAAGCACGCTGGATTTGTATTAGTTCATTTAGCTCCTCTAATAAAGAAATAGACTATATTGTTGAATTCAATATGGTGTAAGGCGGAAGAGGGTGAATTGAATGAATTGAAATTGAAAATTTAGGTGTGGCTGGGCAAAAAATCTGGGGGTGGATTCCGACGGAAGGCGGGGGGACCCCCCCCCTTAATATTTGCTTTTATGCCATTTTTGGCAACTTTTTGGCCACCTCCCCCAACCTACTGTCTATAGCCTAGCCATCTGAGCTGGCTAGCTATCAATTTTTACTTAATTTCTATGGATAATTTCTTTTAGTTCGGACAATTTGTCTCGGAAATTCTCGGAAAGTCTCGGAAAATCGTAGACAAGTGTCTCGGACTGTATGAGGACAAGTGTCCGGACTAATTTATCTGGACAGTAGTCTTGGAAATATGTTCGGACAAGCTAAACCTTTGTCTCTGACATGTCTCGGACAAAAACAAATTAGTCTCGGACATGTCTGAGACTAAATTGTTTTGTCCGGACTAAAATGTGTGGGATATGTCCGGACAAAAACTAGTCTCGGACATGTCGAGACAAGCAAACTTTTTGTCTCGGACATGTCAAGACTATTTGCTGTTAGTCCGGATTAAGACTACATTCCTCGCGGAGTTAAACGTGACGGACCCATTACTCTGGAATCTCTATATAAAGTTTGAAAATGACTTGTAAAATTAAATAGATTATTATCTTTCGATAAATCGCAGAGCAGGTCTTTAACTTTGACTGCAGCTCGACTTACAGTAATCGAACACTAGCCTTTTACTTGCCCATGTTGGGTTGTTTTGGCCATATTAGCAGAATCATTTTAACTAACTTAAATTAACGAAAACACCGGATCAGCACTAATCATTGACAGTCGACATTGACATTCTACAACCTGCCAATCTCCTAGGGAGCAGCACTCAATGGGCCTCTACTTAGCTTTCTCGCAGAAGCAAGATTAGCAAAAGTTAGCTGCAAGCCCGAAACAACCCGCAGTGAGACAAAACATCATTCTAGTTAATTTTCCTAAAACATTCATGTATTAACTATGGCAATCATGAATTATACAATTACGGTGGCAATCAGACGCATTCAATCCATCATAGATTCCATTTCATTTCCACTTTCCAGCAGAATCCAAAACCGAAATTCCGTAATAGGCGAAAGCAGTTCATCAATTAAGCCTTTTTAGTTTATTTTTGAAGCCGCTTATTACTCGGACCACCTCAGAGGTGTCGCTTTTGGTCATATCGTGGCCTAAACTACGCTCATTGGTTGGCACGCCGGCCGAGTTAAGTTGAAATACGAACAAGGTATTTTATTGAACAAGTCCACATGACAAAATATCATTTTTATTACACATGCACTAGGAGAAAGGCTTAGCTTTGGCTATCTGAAAGGTTGAAATTAGGATTGAAAGATGTCAAGAAAGTGTCCAAGGTGGAGATCTTGGAATTGGCTGATTTACAGTCGAGTACTCTTATCTATTCCCGGGCAGCAAGACTAGTATATTTAATGTAAACTTAACCATTTGGGTTCATTCGACACACTGATATTTGACAGTTAAAACAGAGAGTGCGTCTAAAGCATAGTTTTTGTCATGAAGTTGTATGTGGGCCATACTGCTTGTTTTGTTTGTTTGCTTAGATAGAAAAAATTTCAACTTTAAACAAGTAATAAAGTTTCATTATAGAAATTTGTAGACTTTTTTAGACATTAGTCAGGTGAAATTAATACACTTTCATGTTTTCTCATAGATCGTCTGCGGATTGTGAGCTCGTTAGAGTTTCAAGTAACCTGAGAATTTTCCAGTCGCGGTAAAAAGTCGCAAGAAAAAATTTGGCCGGGGAAATAAGAATGACTTTGGTTTTGAACTGAGTGACATCCAAAATGCTATATTTAAAAATTCATTAAAAATATGTCTTCCATGAGAATCCCACGAAAGTAAACAGCTGCAGTCTACAATATGTCCACACCTTTTCTGAAAAGCAAAAATTACAGCAAAAATTTCTGACACAGGCTTTCTGTTTTACAAAGATTAACACTTGTAGATGTCAGCTTTGACCGGCTGCACAGAACTGTGGTCTCTACAGACCAGCTCTACGCAACTTCTCTTTAAAAAGCAGCCATTGATGGGCTTTACTACGATCGCTAGAAAGAGTCATTACCACAGTCACAAGAAGCTAAACTGCTCAGACATGTGTATAGACTGTCGGCCCTGATAAACCTCACAGCAGAACTATCAACAAAACCACAGCTGTCAGGGCAGTTCTCCGTAATATTGGAAAAGACACCGAAGCTATCCTGCTAGGGACTGGTTAAGCAGTTGCCAGTGTACTCGAAGGGGCCGGCACAGCTGTCCGTAATACTGGAACCTGAACCGCAAACGGAGTTGGGCATTTACTGGACGAAATCGTTAAGAGTCCTTTTCAACTGCTGATCAACATAGCTGTCCCAGAGTTGGAAGTGGGTAGCGGGTACCCGCGGGTACCCGCGGGTAATAGAAATTTTGGTACCCGCAGGCTACCCGCGCGGGTAGTTGCGGATATCTCTTGTTGATATATTTACTAACATTCTAACAGTTTTCCGTAAAGTGTTCGGAAAAAACAGACTTCATGTTGGTGATTTCAAAAAATTCGCTAATTTTGGCTGGGTGCCCTTCTCAACGACTAGTAATCTCAGTGCATATGGGACTTTGATTAAACGTGTTCTATTTGGTTATATCAAGAGTACATAATAATAAGAGTATGCCACTAGGCAAGCTCTATGTTATCAGAGCAAAAACTATGCTCTGCACGCTAACGGCCCACCCCCCCCCCGCAAATCAGACCCTAGTGACCCCCCCCCCGCAAATCAGTACCTAGTCGAAACGGGGGTACGCTCACTCGCTCTATGTTTATGCGCTTAAGCTCGAAAACACAAGCAGTGCGTGCGCGAATTTTGTGCCTGCTTCGAGCTTTAGAACACAAACATAGCGCACAAAATGCTTTGAAGTGATGGGTCTAATTTGCGGGGGGGTGGGTGGGCCGTTAGCGTGCAGAGCATAGTTTTTGCTCCGATAACATAGAGTGTGCCTAGTGGCACACTCTTGTACTCTTGGTTATATCCAGACCAGAAACATAATCATAAGCTATGCTGTGTTGCTATGTTGTAATCCTACAACCTACAGCATGTACATACTGTAATCGAGATCTCAACTTGCATTTTTTGCTTTCAGTAAGCAAACAAACTTAATTTCTCAGCGCACAGGTTGCTATACGTCCGTTTTCGTTATACTTTTTTCCTATGCTGTACGCAAACCTTACCTAAATGCCTTAAATTATATTGTAAGCATATGTCCTTTAGTGGCGTTCAGTGGATGGTACATAAGGTTACTCTGCAACAATTGTTCGAAACTGGGAATGCTTGCTCAAAAAAATTCAAGCTAATGTCCTTCTAGGAAAGTTCTGATAACCATATGGCTATCCGTGGATTGTAGCAGAAATAGAACTTTTAGTCGGAAAACTTATAATGTTTTCGCTTTGTCTTTGTTATTCCGAATGTAGTAGCCCCTGGTCAGTTATTGCAGTGAATCCGAAAATATCAGTTAAACTGAAAGCTGAAAGCTTTCTGTGAAAAGCGAAAGCTCAACATTAGAACTCCCCTTTTCTGGAGGTTTTACATGTATGTTACGTTCCAGGTGGACACGAAAGAAATATATACCACCCCCCTCTCGGCGAAATTTCTCCACAAGGAGTACTAAAAAATTACTCTCTAGCGGTAAGAAATTCGGTTACAAGGAGTAAGAAAATGGCCAAAAATAAGTTTTCCGACTCTAACTGGAACTTTGGATATCCTATCCTATTCTATCCTTATAACTCCGTGGTTGCTGTTCAGTTTGTTGCTATGTAGTCATCTGTTGTCATCTGCAATTGTGGAATTATAACGTCGCCAACAGTTTCCAGGGTCTCTGCCCTGTACCTAGTCCTTACTGCTTTAGATTTGTAACATGGGTCTTTTTTGAGACTACATGAGCGCAAAATTAATTTCTTGTAGAGAAGCACCGGGGCCTAAAAATTGTGGCTCTAGATAAAAGAATTTTCTTAAAAATTAAGATTTTGCTTTAATTTCAAGTATATATCAACAAACTTACTAGTGTTGTTTTCATTCAAATCGATGAGTAATATAACGACGGGCGATCTCTGCCAAGTAAAACTTAATTTTGACTTTTAAAATTCTAACTTTTTAGCCAAAAATTGCCAAAAACTACAAAACTTTGGGACCGGTTGACATCGGGGCTGAACCACCGAGACTGACATTGGGAGCCCAGCCCAGGTGCATCCCTAATTAAACGTATCAGTTAGTTTGAATTTTTAAACTTTTCTAGAAAGTTTTGGTACTTTTTCGGCAAACGTCGGCAAGTTGGATTAATTTCCATATTTCAGCTACACATCTTAATACACTATTAGGTAAAGTAGTTTGGAAGCTTTAAATCAAGGTTTATTTTTAATTATTGACATTTTTTTAATAAATTTGACAACATAGCAATCATGTACCACTCGAAAAATTTTGCGGGTATCTTGCGGGTATCAGTTGACTGCGGGCCGCGTGGCGGGGCGGGGCAGGTACCAGCGTGCGGGTAGCGGGGCGGGGCGGGCCGCCAAAATGGTACCCGCTTCCAACTCTGAGCTGTCCCATGTACACTGTGTAGTTGAACTCAGTAATGTTATTCTAATTTATCCTGTAATCAAACACAGAAGGATATCTGTCAAGGTGGATCAAGATGTTTGAAAACAGCAGTGGCAAGCCTGGTTCAGATTCGCATCAATAGCAGAGTCTACACAAAATCACCACGGTTCCATAGAAGAAATCCAGGAGGCAGTCGTCAATCGAAACTTCAAAGCTTACAAGACCCCACAGCACCATTAATCTCCGAACCTTGACCTCCCAGTTATACTCGCAGTATCGATGAGACAAAGGGCCGTATTCACCAAGTCGTGGTAGCCCTACCAGTGGTAGCCTTACCAGTGGTAGGGTTACAGACGGTAAGAAAACCAATTGGTTAGCCGGGCGTATTCACAACCAATTGGTTAAGTTATCAGTGGTTTACCAGTGGTTACTTACAGAGGATAGAAACAGAACATTGTTTAACGATGTTGACACATGCGTCTCTTCTCATTAAAACTTAAAGTGTTTTCACGGCTGCAAACGTAGTCATTTCATATTCGTACGTGCACCTAATAATTATTTAATTAGTGGCAATAAATCCAGTCTGATTAATTATATCTTTGCTGAAATTTTTTACTGCAGTCGTTTCCTATATTTCTTTCAATTATTTTGTCAATTGTTTTAATCTGGTGAATCCTGCGAGGGATATATTTTGTCAGATATTTAGCAGCATAATCTTGATGCGACTGGTGTTCGTATATTATCATTCGAAAAGGTATAATGACGTATTTTTAGCCCATTTTTCGTTTGATATATAAAAAGTGCTACTACATACAGTGATGGGCATTTTTTGTTTTTTCTGTCGAAAAATAACAAAAAACAAGCATCTATTTATAAAAAATATGCACTGCAAACCACGCCCACGGATGGTTTGCAAAATAACTCTCGGTAAGCTACCAGTGGTATGCTACCACTGGTTGGAAAATGTTGGTGAAATGAGTCTCTGTAACTAACCAATTGGTTTAACCACTGGTAACCTTTAAAAGCTACCAGTGGTAGGCTACCAGGGCTTGGTGAATACGGCCCAAAGTCTACACAGCCAAACCTGTTGGTCAAAATCGGCATAGCATATGTTTTGTTTTCGGGTTATTGGACAGAAGCTTTTTCATTACACTGATATCAAAGAAGTTTGGGCCTTCCGT
Organism: Trissonchulus latispiculum; assembly: GCA_030248195.1. Lineage (NCBI taxonomy): Eukaryota > Metazoa > Nematoda > Enoplea > Enoplida > Ironidae > Trissonchulus > Trissonchulus latispiculum. Next base: position 10,031 of record JASAND010021501.1, on the reverse strand, counting down.
AGGAAATGTGAAGTAATGCAAGAAGAAAGCATTTCCAGACAACCAGACATGGCTTGCTTTTGTTGTTTGGTTTTTCTTTCATTCTGCCCTCCTCTCAAATTGGCTCTTTCAGGCAGGATCATTTTGCTTATACCACCGACCGCGTAGACATTGACTGTATTTTGGGACGCGATATTGTGTCCAAATGAGGCCCTATTATGGCCTTTTTCATTAGATCATCGGTCCATGCTGCTGAGAAGTACATCAAGTTGCCCACCTGAGTGCGCTAATTTTGTAGCAGAAACTTAGGCATGACTTTTCTGACGAATCGGTTGAAGGTTTACAGACGATCGTTAAACATTGATTTCATAAAACGGCTGAATAGGCTAAAATATTTTTTGTGCTATCATAAGTAGGGCATGCTGGCAAGGGTAGTTTTTTGTATTGAGCTCAGTATCTCTGAATGGTCCAGAAAGTCCGCTAAGTGCACGGAGACGCTAAACTTTCAAACCTAACTTCACTAAACTGCAGAAATTGCAGAAACATCGCAGTTTTCTCAAGACGGAACAAGAAAAACATCAATTCGCTGAAGTGGGAATCCACCGAAATTGACGTTCAAAACAATATAATCCCATTTGGCTAAAACGTTCTTCGTCAAACCTTTTGCTTCGAGCAATAAACTCCAACTAATCCGTAAAGCTGGTAAAATAAGCATTTGTCTTTGGCTTCTAAAAATATCTCTATGAAACAAATATAAACAAAAACGTACGTTTTGGTGCCCTTTTTTCCAACCATACCAATCAATGCGGTCCTATCTCAGCTGCCTTGTAAGGAGGACATCTCTAACAACCAAAAATTTAATAATTTCACCTTAAATTCTATATGGTACTGGTCTTAGTTTGCTAAAGAGTTAAGAGTTATTCCGTCAGTTTTAGCTAGATTCGATTTAGAGCTAGATTTAGAGCTAAAACCGTGAGAGTGAAAGTGAAAGTGAAAGAGAGCGAAAGGAAACCAGCACCATAAGCATAGACCAACGGCAGCACCCAAAACGTTGCTTGTGTCGACTCAAGTTGTAGATTGTACAGGGCATTAAAGGGCTCTTTACGGAGGAATTAAGAGAGATTTAAATTAGATTTAAATAGGTTTTTGTTCAACAAAAACAGTAACTTCATGACAAACACTCTGGGGTATTGAGATATGATTCAAAATTAAATTCAAAATTAGTCTAAGCAGCAAGTAGTAATCTGTCTTTCTCTCCTAATATCTGTCCTCCAACCATTTCAGCTAATACACGATTATGCCTGGTTTTACCATTGTTCTTCTTCTACTGAACCTGTATTCGGCTGTATCGGCCCAATGCAATTTTGGCGAATACGAAAAGGAGTCTGAATGCACCAATAATGCTTGCATGAAGTGCAAACCCAATTCTAAGGGATGTTACGTGTGTGATCTTAGTTTTGATTGTGAAGAGCATGGAATGTTTAGTTCCAGAGAGGAATGCGAATCGGGAGATTGCGAAGTTTGCACTACAGGATTAGGGAACTGCTACGAATGCAACACAGAATTGGCTAAATTCTTTGGACATAGCAGCACCAAACGTGAATGTCGTTCACGTGGTTGCGAGAAGTGCAAAAGGACCGTCCACGATACCTTTGTTTGCAATGATTCGAAAGAAGGTCTCAACAAAATGAATGGATTGCCATTTTGGATACTGGGTGGGTGTCTGGGATTATTGGCAATCCTTCTCATGTCGCTGATGTTCTGCTGCTGCGATCCGGGTTGTCCTCTCTACAAGCATCGACCCAACTGTCTGCGTACATTGGAAGCACAAAACTACAATTACTACAGAAACCGTGGCTGGGGTGGCCAATACGGAGAGTACCCGGGATATGGTCCAGCGCTTGCTTGGCAACACAATCCTTTTCCAGGATGTGCATTGGCAAACAGCACTCAGCTGAATCCGAGTGACAATCAGCACGGTAATCAACCTGGACCCAGCAGATATTAGATACCGTAGTTGAAAAGAAGTATTGATCACTTAATAATCTCGAAACAGTTGTAAGCGATCATTGCTGTAAACTGTAAGAATAAAACAGGTCTTAGTTTCATGGTTTTAACTTCTCACTCTCACTGATTTCTTCTTGTTATCATTAAATAAAGTATGTATTTATAATTTCATATTAACAAAATATTTCAGCATATTCAGCATGTAAGCATAGGATATTGTTAACTGGACTTGAATTTACGGAGGGATCGGTAGAGATCAAAAGACGTGCCCTGATTAAATTCTTGCACCTATACGCTTGCCATATTCTTATGCATTAGATAGTTCATGTAACACCTTTGAAGCATAAAATCAAGTGCAGCATTACTGGGATAAACTTATTTCTCGCTCTGTGGTTATCAATGAGCCTCATGTGCATGTCTCTAAGCACAAAATGATCTGGCTGGGTTCGTGGTACGAGGTTCCAAGGGTTGCAAGTTCAGTCGGTTACTGTCACTACATTCAGATCTGCTATTTATTATGCAGCTGTCAAAGAAGGTCTGCTATTGTAAAGAAGGTCTCCCAGTTTGCAGGTTTTAAGTGAAACAATTGTGAAGGGCGACTGCATTTGTTTAAATGCAACATGCAGGTGACAACATTATAACTGCGCAGAATAACTTCCTTCGTTATACGTACTATTATTACGTACGTATTATTTCAACACAACGGGATAGTCCCACATGTTGCCACTTTCTGCCCTTATTATTGCATGCCTGCCAAAGTGTCAAGCAATGATTGCTTTACTGAATGCTTTTTCACGGAACCACATGCGACTGCTTTATTCAAAAAGCATTTCCTAGAACCAATTTTAGACTAGTCTTCCACGCTTCCAGCCTAGTCATATACCAAGTGAACTAAGCACAAAGCTTAGCAGTAGTTACCTGGTCGTTAACACTAACGTTACTGTGAATTCCTTGGTTCCGGCGCACCTGCAGAAACTCTTCAGACTTCCTATACACACCCTGGTGATAAAGCAGTTGTTTCAGATGAAGCAGACTGATTGATCTGAAACTGTAGTGATCTTTGCTCCAGAAACAAATTCAATTGCAGGCTGAAAATGCCAACTGTCGCCATGGTGCCAGTCTTGCTTCTCAGCTGATTCTTTCAGTTAAGACAGTAACTATTGAATAATTGAACTAGCAGTGCGAAACTAGAATTTGCTTAGAAAGGCGCTTGAGGTAAGGTCTTTCATGCTTTTATGGAAATGGGACCTAAATATAACGTGCATAGTCGCAAGAATATCAATTTGTACTAATCGAGAATTGTTGATTCCAAGAGTAAGGATAAATAGGATTATCGAATATAAACAGCTATTCGCATATTTTAGTTTAATTTTTTCTTTCGTTTTGTTGGTTGCTGTTAAAGATGACAGGCAGACAAGTATATTAAGTTAAATACGCCTTAGATTCCTCCTTGTTTGTCAAAATGAGGAACTCCTCAAAGAGAAAACGAGGCAGGGTGCCTTTTATCAGTCAAAGGTTGATGCCACCAGAATGACAGCTGCTTAGTTGATGACAAAGTCTGATAGTGTTAATGGAAAGGTTTTCTTTCATTTTCTTTCATTTTCTTTTTTTTTTTCTTTTTTCTTTATTTAATTTCTTTCTTTCCTTCTTTTTTTAAATTGAAATAAGCGAACCGCTGTAGTCCATTTCACCGAGGTTTGAGTTCGGCCAAATTAAGTGAGCACAAATCAGGGCGTTTGCAAGTTTGCAGTAGTTCCTCAAAAATCTTCGATGCAGCCCAAACCTGGAGTTTGTAGCAGGAAGTCTAAGGCACTCAGCGTTTCCTTATGTAACTTGGTCCTCAACTCTCATTTCGTTCGCAATAAAACTTTATTATTTTGAAATAAAATGCAAAACTAACCGGTGATTCTTTCGTATACACACACACACACACACACACACACAATTAATTTCTTGTAGACATGCACCGGGCCGGGTCCGAGACCGGGGCCTGAAAATAGAAAATAGGAGAATTTTCTTAAAAATTAAGATTTTGCTATAATTTCAAGTATATATCGACAAAATTACTAGTGTTGTTTTCATTCAAATCGATGACTAAATAATAACGAGCGATCTCTACCAATTAAAACCTAATTTTGACTTTTAAAATTCCAAAGCTTTGGCGAAAAATTGCCAAAAAACTACAAAATATTGGTCCCGGTCGGCATCGGGGCTGAACCACCGAGACTGACATTGGGGGCCAAGTCCAGGTGCATCTCTAATTAAACGTATCAGTTAGTTTAAATTTTTAAACTTTTCGAAAACGTTTTGGTACTTTTTCGGCAAACTTCGTCAAGTTGGATTAATTTCCATATTTCAGAAAACACATCTCAATACACTATTAAAGGTAAATAATTTTAATTATTGATATTTTTTAATAAATTTAACAACATAGTAATCGCATACCACTCGAAAAATTTGGTGGGTATCTATTTTGCGGGTATCAGTTGGCTGCGGGCCGCGGGGCGGGTACCACAGTGTGCGGGTAGCGGGGCGGGGCGGGCCGTCTAAATGGTACCCGCTTCCAACTCTGACTCGAGTCACTTCGATAGACTATGAAAATTTAATGTTCGAAATAAAATGATAGCACTGGCCAAAACGATTTAATAAATAAAATACAAATAAAAATAACAAAATTAAATAATAGATTAATTAATATAAACAGGCAAACAAACAAACAAATAAATAAATAAATATAAAATATTCTTCAAAGATACATTGTGGCGTGAGCTTAAGGAGGGGGGCATTTTTGGCTGATTTTTACTATCTCAGATTTTGCTTAGTTTCACATATTTTACAATCTGAATGTTTTATTTTACAGGTATGCTGACATGGGCATTACGTTGGAGTGATAATATAAAGAAATGGGTCAAGTCTGTCTTCGAAATCTTAGTACTTTGCGAGTATTCCGTTCACCCTTCCACATATTATTTTTATTCCGGCTAGATCCGGAATGTATAAAAAGAGATTTGGTCATTTCTCCATTTAGATGCCATATCTTTAGCACAGGGCTACCTTAAGGCGTTTTTTGCTTTCGATGGAATATGGAAATTAGGTTTCAAATACTATTTAAGACGTCACAGTGGCTGTCTTTTCGCAGTCTTTGACTGTCAGCAGTCTGGGTGACTGCATGTTTTTGGCACATCGTTGCTTGGGAGCTGCACGAAGCTGCAGTTTCTCAAGCTGACTGAGCTCTGGGCCGCGTTTCACAAAACCCTCCTAAAGTTTGCTCTTAAAGCTGCTCCTAAGTCAAAAGTTAAGAGGGATTTCAAGCAACTTAGGAGGGCCTCCTAAACTGTTTCACAAAACTACTTGGAGATTGCTCTTAAATTTTAGCACTCTAAGCAACTTAGGAGGACCTCCTAAACTATTTCACAAAACTACTTGGAGATTGCTCTTAAATTTTAGCACTCTAAGCAACTTAGGAGGACATCCTAAACTGTTTCACAAAACTACTTGGAGATTGCTCTTAAATTTTAGCACTCTAAGAGCACTTTTAAACACAATTTCCAGCTAAAATTTAGGAGCCCTCTTATGTTTGCTTTTAAGTTTGTTACTTATACATAACACTGTGGAATATTTTCTTGATTTCATTCAAAATTATGCAAAGGTGTGTGCTAACTTTATGCAAATCAATCTAAATTACCCTGCTGTGTACGGTCCAAGGCCGGAGATAGCTAATTCTTTTTCTTTCAATTTTTGATCGCGCAATCAGTCAGTTGCCATGCCAAAGTTCTGGGAGTCGCCCGCTTCTCTCTCCAACACCTATCACGTCAGGTTTGTGAGCCTACGGGCAATTTTGGGACTGTAACTTGGGGGTTTTTCCCTTTTGGGGATTTGGGGGTGTTCTCCCACTTTTGTGTGTGGTTCATAAAAGGTGCTTGCTCTAGTTTAGTTTTGTTCACTCTAGAAGGAGCATTTTGTGTTTTTTGTGAAAGCTTTTTATGTTTCGGAATTCTGGTTAATTTCGTAATTTCTTGTAAAGTAAATCCGTGTTAAATTAGGGTCGTGTCGTCTTTATTCTTGTTAGGTTAGCGATTAAGTAGGGAGTATCAGACATATTGTACACTCTCATTCAAACCTTTAATCTTTATTGCAATCAAAATTATTTATTCAGAATTTCAATATTCCACAAACTGGCGACCGTAACTTTTGAGTAAATATGTCTGATTCTTCCCCCCAACTTACTCGCTACCTCAAAAAATTACGCGACGGCACTGCCCGACTTTTTTCTGAATTACCCACCGGGCAAGCACCTGAAATTTCTGATAGTTTTTTGAATCAGCAATTTTCTCAAAAACTGCCGGTCTACAAACTTGGGGGAACTGACTTGGGGCGGTTCAACTCCCCCCCAAATTTCGGGGAATGCTGGAGTATCTACACGGTTGTCAGTAGGGGAGGTGGGGGGACAGAGTCTCCCCCAAAATTTTCAAAATTTTTCCCAAAATTCCCAGAATTCCCCCCGGAATTCAAACGATCTCCCCCAAACTTTCGGGGCTGTTGGGGGTGTAGACAATGTTTTGGGTGTGCCTAGGTGTACCTCAGTGGACGTGTTGGGGGGACCAAGTCCCCCCCAAAATTTGCAAAATGTCCCCCAAAATCCTATGAATCCCCCCCAAAATTTCCAGAACCCTCCCCAAAATTCTCAGACTCTCCCCCAAAATTCATCAAATTCTCCCCAGAATTTTTTAAATAATCCACCCCATTTTAGTTTGCAGATTCCTCAATCTGCACCTCCCCAAGTTATAATTTCGTCGCCATCCCCAAATTCCGAATTCGATCAATTACAGGGGGAACTTCCTTAACCCCAAAATCAAGATTTTTCTCAACTAGAAAATGCGGAAAATCGGCCCCCCCCAAAATTCAGTTCCTTCACCTATAATTTTTCGGAGGGGTGTCCGCCCTCCTACCCCCCCCCCTCGCACCAGACGTAATTTTACTGCTGGAGAAATTTTCCCCACAGGGAAAACCTCCAGCAGTAATCTTAATTTTTCTGGAGCTCTGCAAAATACTTGGGGGGGACCCACTGAGCTACACCTGTCAAACTTGCGCTCCTCCCAATCTACAAGGGTCGTCCCTCCCCAAAATTTAGAGCAGAATTATACACTGAGCCAGCGGGAGACCCGGGTAAAAACGATTGGGGGGCCAGTCTCTGCACCCTCACGAATCATTCCCCAGCCTGTAGAAAATCCCACTACCCCCCAACATTCAGAAAATTCATATTTTCAACGTGATTTTGACGATTTTATCTCTCCCCAGTTCGACGCTACCAAGGCAGCCAGAGAAGTCGTTTCGGCCTTGTTGGGCTCGGGGGAAGCCCCCCAGAAATCACCTGTCCCCCCCTTCAAATACGTATTCTCAGTCAAGAATACCGCAAAATTCTGCTACAACTCGCAATAACGTGGGTTTTTCTTCTGAACAGGCAGGTGGGGGGGGGGGGCGCCCCCCCAAAATCACGGGACTTTTCAACCTGCTCAAATTTCAGTTGCGGGTGGCCAATCCCTCCCCTATTCGGGTGATTCCGAAACAGGATCTGTGTATGATTCTGCTAATAGCCAAAATTCAGTGGTTATGGTCCGAACTGGAGGGGACCCCATACCCCCCCTTTCTACGTATCTACCCCAGCCCGTCCATTCTGGGGAAAATTTTCAAAATTTTCAAAATTCGCAAAATTTCCAAAATTCCCAAAATACGTACGTAGGATCGGGGAGGGGAAACAGGATTTTTCGAAAATAGTGAAGCCTAATTCGAGACATTTTATCCATAAATTTGTCCTCATATTGGAAATTAGGGAAATTATAGCCGTCTTTAATTGGCCCCCCGAGACGTGTAAACTTTTATGACAAGTTTCACCCGACTTGATTAATACTAAATAGCCATATAAAAGCTAACCTCCAAAAGCTATCACATTTCAGATTATGTATGTCTTACCTTTACCGTGTTCTGTTTGAGTGCTAACTTACATTTTTATGAGACTGAGATATTTGTTGGGTTTTTGTAGGTTTCTTTGTTGTTTTGTGTGTCTTCTTATGGGGGTCCTTTGGGGTCCTTTGTAAGACTGCTTCGAACGGAATTAAAAAATAAATTAAATTAAATGAATTCGAAATTAGTGAATTTTTTAAGTTTTATTTAAAACCTTGGTATGTCTAGCGTCTATGCTGAAAATGTCAAAATAGTTTTAGACAACATTACAGTTTTGCTGCTGCTCAACTTTATAATTATTAAATGGAGTTTAATTAAATTTAAATAAAATTAATGAAAGAAATAAAGGTAAGTCGAATACGAGTATATACTTGAAATATTCGTCTAAAATAACTTAGGTATGGTCCACTGGAACTGGTAGTAATCAACAAAAAATATTGTTCAAAGTACACTATGTGGTGCACATTTGTATTTAAACACGCGAACAAGTTTGATGCAATTGGTTCCAAATATTTAATTTTAACTAAAATTAAATTTAAATTTCATTATGTTCAATGCAAAGTGCAGACGGTGGAATAGCCCTGCTTTTGCCTTAGCATCAGGGTTTTTTTTGGTTTTCGGATTTGCGTCAACCTTGCGTCCCGCTAAATTTCAGTTGCGTCCCGTTAAGAATTTTTATTGTTTATTATTGTTTTAGCGTTTTTTTGTGCAAAAATTGTTTTATTTATTAAAATTTCGATAATTTCTTTAGTTTAACATTAATTAATCGTATGAGTCAAGTAGAAAGTTGATCCTGCCTAATAGCAATGCACTATTGCAAGATGCGTATAGATGTGTCCAACATACACGACGGGGGGTCTGGGGGGGCGGAGTCGAATTACGAATTTCGAAATTACGAATTTATTCGTTTAATGGAAACGTTTAAAAAGATTAATTTGGCATCTGTTAAATTTAACCAAAGCATCTAGCGCTAATGCATTTCTTGTGTAAATTGCATCTGTAAATTTTTGAATTTTGAATAAAGGTCAGTATATATCAATAAACATATATCAATAAACAAAAAAGAAAAACATGTATGCGATGCTTACTTAGTGAGTATTATTCAAATAAAACACAGTGAAGCCTTAACGTTGGTTACGATTGATTAAAAAGTTAAATTTATCGTAAATTTTTCGCGTAGACGAGATAACTTGTTGTCATATTGTGTGAAAATTTTAGAAAAGTGAGTTATTTTGCAATATATATTTCAAATTGCTATTTGTGTATGCTTTGTGTAAAAAAACGTTTTAGAGAAAGTATATGCTTTAAGTCAGCCAAATTAATTGGATATTCTGCAAATTTCGTTACAAATATTGTTAATTTCGGGATTAATCCATAAGGTTAAAAAATATTTTAAAATAAAAAAATTGAGTTTAAAAAAACTTTGCTAATGCAATTGTGTACACTGAATCTTTAAATTCTTGAATATTGAATGAAATCATATCAAGAAACAAACAGCGTGTAGTTTTTTAAGGGATAAACAGCTAAGCCTTTGTAAGTTTAACGGATTACGTTAGATTATGGCTGAATTCTTAGAAAGACTCAAAATGCTTATTGATAAGCTTTTTGCAGTTGAAAAGTTTAGAACAATGTAGCTTGCATTTTTTGACATAACCGTTTGTGCATTCTTGCGAAAATGTTTTTAAGAAAATTATTCCGAGAAACATTGAATGATCCCAAAATTTGGATATTGGGCTGCGGCTACAAATTTTTATTAGTGCTGGGGTTTGATCTATTACGTATGGATACGGGTGAATATATAACAACTCAACAAGTACTGACACATGACTACATAGGTACTTGTTGAGTTGTTACAATAATACAGTACATGGGCATTCGATGCCATAGTGGAAAACACCAGGGGGCCTGGGGCGGAGCTAGAAGCCGAGAAAATTTTTGGAAAATACGGAAAAATTGTTAATGGGAACATTAAAGTTTTCACTCTTACAAAACTTCGAATTTTCTCCCGAAATAATGTTATGTCTAGCTTGCGTCCCCGTTAAATTTCATTGCGTCTAGATAAGAAGCTTTGCGTCCAGACGCAC